>BMAV01002554.1:909441-967286 GCA_019973955.1 Trichonephila inaurata madagascariensis | reverse complement strand
GATGTAGCTATTTGTAATTTAATTTCTTGGAACACTAGTTACTACTATAGCAAAAATTTATGATCATGATATGAGTACTGCAAGCTATTAAATATAGATGGGGTGGTTTTTTTTTTTTTTTTTTTTTAGGTTTAAAGGATGTTGCTATGTATGTAGTATCTTTGGTCGGTGTTGGTTGCTTCTGAATAAGCGGAGAACTTCTGATTTCATTTTACTCTTCTTTATTTTCACATGACACAACAAAGACGTTACAACTTCACAATAAGCATACGAACACACAAAGACATAAAGGATAAACGAGGGGCAGCTATATGTACATTTTTACGTAGACCAGGCTGAGACAAAAAAGCAAACGGCGACCATTACATGGTGAAGGCAAGCATACAAACAGAGAGCGAGCATAAAGAAACTCGATTTTTATACCGGCAGTGAAGACCGCGTGACTATTTTTTAAGAAGAACTCTGATTGGTTAGAATTAGCGGGAACGAGATTTCTGAGGTAATAAAACTAGTTGATTACGATAAAGATTAGGGCGTTAGTTTTGGACTAAAGAAAGCTTGTTTAAATATTACTGAAAAGAGTTAATTAAAAGGATGCTAGAGGGAATTACTACACACACACACACACACATATATATATATATATAGGGTGTCCCAAAAGTAGCAACCAAACTCTTCACATCTAGGTTCCTCTTTGGGAGTAAATAAAAAAATGTCCAAAGAATTGTAACCGTACAATCCGAAAAAAATACGAAAAAACAAAGTATGACTTCAGAGTCTGTGCAAGGAAAAAACACCGTATTGGACACGTCCACAGCAGTATTTGCAAATATTTATAAAGGCAGATGTTCAATGTGTGTGTGTGTGTGTCCACAGCGCATATCGAGGCAAGCTTGAGCGTGCCATGGAATGAATAAGTACACACGTCGCAGTAGCGTGGTATCCACCGAAATACAACCAGTATGCGGACGATCAACAATAACGTCTAGACTACACCAATTCATTGAGATGGCCAAATAGGGAAAAATACAACAGTGGGAAATATGGTGATCGTGGTGGCCATAAAACCAGACCTACATGCCCAAACCAGCGGCGGGAGTATGGCTTATCCAGCCAATCATGCCAGGAGCACAGAAATGTGCCAGAGCCCCATCGTGTTTCATCATTCATTCATTTATCACCATTTAACGTAATTTTTTTTTTTTTTTGTAAAATATGGATCACACAGATACAGTCCTTTGAGCATCTTTTATGTACTCCCAACGAGAAATCTGGCTATACAGAGTTTGGGCGCTCTTTATTTAGCACCCTGTTTCTGCATGTATATACATATACGTATTATTCTTGCTTGTAGTCCCAATACAGGTAGCTCACGTGTTTATAATTAAATTCAATGCAATAAAATCACATTTTTTTTAAATATTTCCTTTAATACTTATAAAATACTACAGTAACTAAACAAAGTTTAAGTTGTTTCTTAAGATTTTATACACTATGAAAAATTTTATTAAGGAAAAAAAATTTTTTTTTCTCGACAGTATTTGTATGCTAATGTAATTCGAAAAGATCATTAACCTGTCATTTAAAATTCTAAAGAGTTTAATTAACCGGATCGGAATCTTTTATCATAAAAAATTATTCATTAATTATATTAGAAATTAAAGCGTTCTTGTTAGTATTTTTTTAATCAGATTTATGACTTTTCTTCAAGTTTTGAATATTAAAAAGTTATTTTAGATAGTGGACAATAACACTGCTTTCAAACTATATTTTTCAATTAAAAAGTATAAAATAAACATAGATATAAAAGATTTTGTAGTAAAAGGTTCTGTTAGACAATTGCTATTGCTTAGTAATATTCGAGAAAAATTTTGAAGTATACATATCTTTTTTAATTTAAATACAAAGAAGAATAAGAATATATATATAAACTTTTTTATAAGATTATTTCTACCACACATCTTATTTTTTAAGATAATTAATTTTTACTTCAAATATATAATTTTTGAGCGATCTTTTTGTAAAAATCCATCAATTATTAATTCTATTTTTCAAAAACTTTTAATGGAATAAATTTAGGAAAAATAAAAGATTTCTGTTCATTCTTTGATAATTTATTCAACAAAAAAAAAAAAAAAAAAACTTCTGATGAGCAAATCAATTAAAACCTTGTGCTACATTTTCTAAATAATGAAATTGCTTTATTTCCTCTATGAAATATATTTGGAATTAATTTAATATTACTTTTATCTCCTTTTATCTTATTTAAAAAAATGCATTTATCTCATTTTTTAAAAAAAATACATTTTTCTCCTTTTAAAAAATCATTATTTCTCATTTTTTGTCTAAAGAAATTAAACGTATTCTTTCTTTTGTACCACTTAAGATAAATAAAAGTACTTTCATTTTAAAATAAAATCTCAAAATTTCCATTTAATTGGGTCTAGCAAAACATTTTTTTAATGAAGGAAAACTATTTTTTTTAACTCGAAGTACGTATATTTATCTAAGTTTGATACATTTCATATTCTTACAGGCAGTTGTCGAAAAGATTATTTAATGAATTTGTGATTATTTTTTATGTTATTAATGCTGTTAATTGCAAAAATTTACAAAAAAAGAAAAAAGAAATCAAATTATAAATTGCTTTTAAAATGTAGGTGCTAAAATTCATCATGGTATCTTTTTGTTTGTTTAAAATTAGTGTCTTAATAAAAGCTTCTGAGAAAAAAAATTAGAACGATGAGACTTGCAAATGTAAAATTGTGATTGAAGCATGAGGTTTTAATTAATATTCGCTAAATTGTTAATATTAAGTACTTTTTGTATTTTAATATTACATATATATATTTAACTATGCATTTATTTATTTATCTATTTTTGCACCAAACTGATAAATTCAAAAATACAGAAGAAAAAAAAATGTGAGTAACATTAGATTTAACAACAAAAAATGTTATTAAAGTCAATAAGTGTATGTGTATCGGAAATATTAAATATGATGTGAAACATTTTAAAAATTTATCTATTTTAACATATATTAGAATAGTTCTTTTTTATTGTAAGTTTTGTAAGAAGTTCAGAATGGGAATGTGTGTATATTGAATCAAATTTATAATAATTAATATTTTCTAAAACATTTTTCTTCTATGGAAATCGTTGAATTTAAAGTGTTTTCACATTTTAGGTTTTTCAAAATTTTGCCAATTCCCCCCCCCCCCCTCTTAAGGGGACACATTACGATTTAATTGACAAAAATCGGTCAAAAATTCTTTAACATTTTTTTAGCCTAAATTATTTTTTATATAATCTTCTATTATCTCACAAAATTTGAAAACTCTAGGTTTAAAATCTATGATAACTTTTCTGTTAGTTTTTATTCACATCCCTATGGCAAATGAAAACTTTAAGCTGATTTATCTCAAAAAGAAAAATAACCAGTTTATCTTCATTTAAAATGCTAAGGCGTTTTTTTTATTGTACCAAACGATTTGAAATTTTTTCTGGCAGTTGCTACTACTACATAAAACAAAAGCTGGTGTGCATTTTTAAATCAAAGCAAAAATCTTTTTAAAAAAAAATAGTTGAATTTAAAAATTGTACATTTTTTAAAGAATTTTTAATAAGTATACATAAAAAAAAATGTATTTTTCAATATCAATCTTGTTAACAGAAAACCCATACCAACTTTTGTTATACATTGTTTGATGTACTTATAAATCAAATTTCTCGTGTGTACGTCAATTACTTTGTAGATGTACCATTTTAAAATCTCTTCATAAATTCTTTTCCTTAAAAAATTAAATGGTTAGCTCTTTGTAGTATTTTGAGCATAAAAACTTTTACATAATACATTCAGGGGCACACAAAAGGGGATGGGGTTTCCCAGGTCTGGACTCCCTCCCCAACCCCTTGATTTTTTTTTCGATTGATTATAGTCCTATGTAATAGTACTTAAAATTTAATGAAGTATTTGTTATTAATAATTCATTTTATTAATTAATGCTAATTATTTATTCAGTAATTAATTTTATACTGTTTTTTGTTCCCAAAAATTGACAAATCAAAAGAATATGTTGAGTAGGGTATTGGTGCATGATACGAGAATGGAATACTTTCGACCCTTCCCCCCCTCCTTGAAAGATTCCTGTGTGCGCCACTGAAAACATATATTCATAGGTAATAAGCAAAAAAAATTGTAAAAATCATTAAATCAAAGAATAAATCGTACCATATCCCCTTTGTGTCTAGTAATCTTCCATACACATTTTTAATATAATACTTACTCAATCTTGTAATCATGCTTTCTTAAACTTCTTTTATCTTATTTGCATAGATTATTCATCATTTCAAAAATTCTTCGCGTGAAACCTGTAATTGTCACGTCGGTCTCTTCTAGCACCCACATAACTACAAATCACCCTTTTGCCTAATCACGAAGCATTATCCATTTTGTAAACTTCTTCCTGCTGGAAAATAATGCAGATCTAATGCTTAATGTTCACGAAAGGTTTGCTCAGAGCGCAGGGGATCGTAATCCAAACTAGTTTATCCATCTCGGAAACATAACTAAGTAAATAAAGAAATAAATGATCTCGCTCAAAAGCTACATGCACATTAGGAAAGAAAAACAATATTTTCATTTAGGCACACATTGAAATCTTTTTTTTGGGAGTTGCCTGGAAATATTACGAAGGGCCTTTGCTCCCTGTCCGTGATCAAATTGTTGATGGAATGTACTCTATGGAATCCTCGTGAGTCTATTTTATGCTAATTATATCATGGTAAAGGTCCATCCTGACTTGAGCAACTCGTGATCCAAGTTATATTTCTACTTTGATAAAAAGCCCATCCCCCGTCTTATCTTCCTTCTGATTATTTTTTCCTTAATTTCCTTTTCACTAAACCAAACAAATTGCTACAACCAAGGAACCGTTTAAGAAGCGATAAACGGGTGTTCTCTGTGTTATTTGAATCTCCTTTTATCTGGAAAAACGTCTTACAATTGAAGGTGGGGGGAAAAGTCGTGTCTTTGCGGCACACACTCGAGAGGTGTTCACTTGGATCAGTCGTACTTGGATGTTGAATTTGTGCACTTAAAGCTCATTAGTTCTCTCACAGTTCCGGGTGTGGAATTCCAAAATAATCACACTTGGATGCGATATTTTAGCCTACTACTTGATAAGGAATGTTAAAGAGTGTATTCTGGGGTAAGAGCCGCGATCTCTTGCCGATTAAAGCCTCCCCCTCTGAGAAACAATTCTTGTCTTATGTTTCTCTCTTGTTACGTTCCGCTTAGGCAATGATGCTTTGGGGGGAAATGTTTGCCTAAGAGAGCTTTTTATCAATTTTCTGCTCTTCAGAGGTCAGATTTTCTTACAATCGTTGAAATGTTAATGAACTCGGCTGTGAAGCCAAATAATGAAAATCAATTGGTAGACGGTGTGTTATAATGCATTGGGCGTCACGGAGAACTCTCTCACGCTTATCAAAGGTATGCTTATTACTTTGTCTTTTGAAGAAAAAGGAGAAAAAAAAGTAAAAGAGTAGACAAAGGGAAAAGATTGAGCAAAATGATTATTCAGGTACAGTATTAAAAAAAGGATTTCCTCTATAAGAATGAGTTTTATGTACGTGTGATGTACATTTAATTCTTTAAGCTCATTAGAATGATTTTTTTACTTACATTTTAGTATTTAAAGGGTTTTAGTTTTAATTTGATTTATCTTGGTACATTCATTTTCATTTGTAATTTAAAATCCGGACTGTAGAATCAACAAGCTTAACTTGCAATTTTCTAAAACTATGTAGCTTAAATTTAATTTTAAAAACAGAAATAGAAACAATTTAGCATTTTTTCGTACGATCAATCTTTTAATCAACCTTTTATAATTTAACTAAATACTCATTGAATTTAATGAAAGCTATGTGTAGTTCACACAACATATATTTCAAAACTACTTGTAATGTGATAATGAGGCTCTTATTTCAGATCTAAATTTGTTGCAATGTCCTTGTTATTAAATTTATTTCTTCGCTCGGATTACCAGACATCTTTTGTCCTTTTTCTAATCAATACTAACCTTTAAATAATAGTTAAATATTAAATTACTACAGACCACATTTGTATGTGTGTGTGTGTGTGTGTGTGTGTGTGTGTGTGCGTGTGGACACAATCACACACACATTTCTTTTATATTCACAAAAATATAAAGTTCTTAATTTCCTGTTGTAAATTAATCTTTATTTCAAATATTTTCATTTGAGCGTATTGATAAGAATTCACAGGGAATCAAATAAAAAGTAATTAATCGATATAAAAGTATAATATCCATGGCAGTGAGGTAATTTCTTGAAAAGGCAACGGTGTTAACATGAGCTTTATCTTTTAGAAGTAGAGGCCTGGGATGAGCGCTCACAAAAGGATTGACCATTGGTAGAAGAACTTCACATAAACGCACATTTGAGCCACCAAAGGACTTTAATAGAGACTAATGGCTTACGTGTATCATACGAAATTGCACCCTGTACCTTAACACCTTATTGTCTGAATGTATAACAAGTGGCAACAAATCATCCATCGTGGCGCTAGCTGCATTGCTTCTACGTATGGATACGGTTATCCTCCTCACAAAGACAAAGACGAGACTTATCCCTAAAGATGACCCTTTGACATTCCGTATGGCTCCCTGTTGCTCTTTCCAGACATCATTGCAGTCTCTTTTGACGCTATGATGTCAACAGTAATCTACACAAAGATTTCCGTGCAGGCAATCCAGAAGCATGCAGCCGTGTGCTGATGGTACAGGATGATACAGAGATAGCACATAACTGTTTACATAGCGACCGGAATAGTGGTCGTTGGTGTGTTTCT
Source organism: Trichonephila inaurata madagascariensis (assembly GCA_019973955.1). NCBI lineage: Eukaryota > Metazoa > Arthropoda > Arachnida > Araneae > Nephilidae > Trichonephila > Trichonephila inaurata. The sequence goes on along the minus strand of BMAV01002554.1, from coordinate 960,412 downwards.
CGCTTTCCAGGCAATTCTTTATATAATTTTCCCTGGTTTTTTTCTCCAGCTCTTTCTGAGTATAATTCCGTATAGCAGTTTGAAACTGTAACATTTTCTCGACCAAAATAACGAGAATTTCAATAGAGTAACCTTCCTCCTTCATGCAGTCCTACGACGTGACTGATCCTTCTCAAAGGCATCCAACTATTGAAAAGGCTCTGTCGTTTTTTTCTCAAACTTCAAAAAGATAAATTAAACTTACAAACACACTAGTTAGAAACAAAATTACACGCTTTGAATGAACTTTTTACAGGGTCATTAAGGATGCATAAATCACGTGTTTGAACATAGCTGACACTTTAATCATTTGCATATCTAACATAGAAAAAGCAATTTCTTAAGTTGCATTTATGTACCTTTCTTCTTTCTGGGTGCAACATTTTTTGACAAAGGTATATATGTATATCCTTGGTCCTATAAATATGTCCCTTTGGTATATTACCTCTGCCATCTTGAACAGCTAGTAGGAACCATCACATTTTGTGAAAAATATTTTTTTTTTTTGTCTAAGGCTCAGTGGTAACATTCCTGAAGCCATGCTGATATTTGTGTTCTGTGGCGATGCATAATAAGACGAGGATTTCTGTACCTAAAAAGATAATTCTGGGGAGTAGCTGCTTATACGTTAAGTACTAGTGTTAAATTGTAGAATGTTTTCTTGCACTATGAGGCATCTATACGTTATTATAATGCGAGTTATAACCTCTGATGACCTTGCTTATCCACACTATATTGTTCACGGATGTCGGCCTTTGCAGAGATGTTTTACAGAAATCGACGTACTCACAGTACGCCTGTGAAAATCTCAGTGCAGCGCTATTTCTTTGATACTGTGACCGTTTAGTTGTCAACTAATAATTTGCCCACAATAAAAAATGTGCATGAATTTTTTGACTTGCCCATTTTGCATCCGACTGTTATTATTCTAGTCGCATCATGTCTTATGCCGTATAACTGCTCAGGTCATTTGTTTTCCTTTTACATAACTATCTTCAGACTAAAATTTGCTGGAAGCCAACTATCTCGAATTTATTTGTTTTTCAAGGAGAAAAGTGACTCAATCACTAACTCATTCATGCAATCACTCATCATGAGATCTCCAGAACTATTAGGCCATCAGACTTGAAAATTGGCAGGCATGTTTCTTTAGTTGAGTAAAAAAATCCACTAAGAATAGGTTTTGCGAAAATAAAATTCCAAGAGAGGGGGTTGCGGGGAATGTTACAGACAAAAATTCCCTTGTTTGAACTATTACATCATCATACTTGGAAATTTGGCAAATATGTTTGTTTTAATAAGCAGGATTTTGTGGAAATTTTGACTTTCGAGGAGGGGTTTCGTGGGCTCACGAGGGTATTATATAAAAAAAATCACCCTTTTAGAACTACAGAAGAATCCGGCAAGCATATTTATTATGCTGTGTAGAAAAACGTTTAAAATGGATTTTTTGGGGATCAGTTCCAATGAGGAAGGTTAAGGGGAGGGGGGCATAAAGGATAAATATATTTCCGTTTTTGAAATTCGCCTTTTTTTTTAATTAAAAGGCTAGGGCTATAAGAATGTTTTTCACACAATCTAAAGCTTAATAGACACATTAACGTTAGGTTAATTTTAGGCTTAGGTAACATTAACGTAGTTAGAGAAACAATATATGGTCATATAACATCATGAAATACCCAGAGAAGCGGGTAGGTAATAGCTAGTATATAAAATACATACCCTTAGATATTTTAGCCAATATGTTTCATACTAATTCAATTGTAAATATACAAATTCATTTTCAAAAGAAAGCGAAAATGATCACGTAAAGTTTAAAGGGATTATATTGAGAAAAAACCCCAGCCCGTATGCATTAATAGCATTTTTAATGAAATAAATCCGATAATACATTCTTTTAAAATAAAGAACGACATTTATTAATAACTAAAATTATACCACCGTTTACGAAAAGAACCAGGAACTATGTTGCAAAAACAGTTCAGTTTTTTCACGAAATTATCGAAGTAAAAAGCTTTTTGCTAAAATAGCTTTTCTCGGGTGAGAAAAGTAATTAGCTATTGAAGAAAGATGGAACTTGTCAATTTTAGCAGGTACATTGTAAGACTTTTTACTCTACACTAATTATATCATAATTTTGCTACCTAATAAAATTGTGAGGAGAATAAAAATCTTTTTATATGATGAATAAAGAAATTATTATACATTTAGGAAATAAACAGATGATTTTGAATTTACATTACTTAACTAATCTTAAAATGGGAATTAATCGTGTTCATAAAAAAGTAAATAATAGATAGCACCGGAATTTTTCGGTATATTTTATTTCGGTATTGATATTCAAAGTTCAGATAGGATTGGTAATTATTTCTTTTAACTGTTTAAGATCATTGCAGCTTCATATATATATAGTGAAACAAATGTAAATAATTTGCATAACGAAAAGCACAACCGAGTTATAACTTCGTTTGATTGCTGAAAGTAAATGAACATTTATGTAATTACAACATTTAATTTAGGTAAAAAAACCCGCATATTTTGATTTTGAATCTACTAAATATTGCATTTATGCCTAATAATTACTGCAGTTTCTTCATGGTTGCGAAATTCTCACATTTTAATGAGTAAGGATACATAGTGCGCTGGAACTGGATAGATTTAGCTTCCTTGTTTGCATTGTTAGCAGTAGCGCACACAGGAATTTTTCAAGGGGGGTGTCCAGGGTCGCAAGTCCACCATTCTTGTATCATGCTCCTTTTGATTTTGTCGATTTTCGGAAACAAAAACAATAAAAAAGTAATTATTGAATAAATAATTAGCATTAATTAATAAAATTAATCATTAATAGCAAATACTTAATTAAATTTTACGTACTATGTACTCAGAATTATAAATCAATCGGAAAAAAAGTCGAAGGCTTGGGGGGGGTCCGGACCCCTAGAACACCCCCTTGTGTGCGCCACTGATTGTTAGATATACCAAATTCCTCCGAATTTTTTCTCCAGCGTAGAAGTACCGTAACCGGCATATAACGCGTCCTTTTAGCACAAAAAAATAAGATCAAAATTTACGGGTACGCGTTATACGGCTGATATAAAGTGATAACTTTAAAAATAAAAAAAAAAAGAGAATTTTTAAAAAAAATTAGTTTTCTACATACTTATACATCGAAATACTGTTTATTTATATAAAAAAAAGAAATGACATACTTTATAAACTTAAAGGATTGTAGTTCTAGAAGTGTACTGTATTTTTTCAAAAGCCTGGGTTAATTAATACCTTGTTTAAGTGACTTCAAAACATAAAGGTATTCAATACACATTTTTCAAGTTTCTTCGTAAAAAAGGGGGTGCACATTATACGGTGAGTATACCTAAAAACTAAAAAATGCAGCTTGAAAGTATAGGTGCGCGTCATATGCTGAATTTTACGGTAGCTTTTTATACAGAGATATTAACATGTGATACATTAAACTTACAAAAACGGCTTCATTAAGTTATTACAAAATACTCAATTTTTGATAGAAATAAATTAAAGCAGCTGTTTTATTTTGCTATAGTTTTTTTTTGGTAACTGTGAATCACGTATACAATGAAAGTATATATACTTTGAAGTAAACATTTATCTCCCCCTAAAATATTCAAATATATAATGGGGTTATGTTTAAAGCTAGAAAACAGCCCTTTACTAGAAAGAATGCTAAATGTGTGTTGAGGATGTATGAAACGATGTTGACATGATCGTTGGATTGACATTATTTTATGTGGATGAAATAAATTATTGCGAATCTTATATATGAATATATATATATATATATATATATGTTGCGATTTGCTTATTAATTTTCTTCTTATAGAATTCACTTACTATGATTTAAAATGAAAAAGTCTGTTGATTATGTTTCTAATTCGCATACTTCTCCTTTTTCATTTTATTCGTTTAGCAAATTTATGTGAAAATTCAACCCCTCATCGTATAATACTTCTATGTTTTAATTTAGAATGAAAAGTCAATCATTATTGCATTTTCCATTTTCAGTTTCCCATTTTTGCAAAAGTATGAAAGTAATCTAATTTTATGGACTAGTAATAAAACAAATTATATGTAAATACATATAAACAACCTGCTGATAAATAATACTACGTTTTTCATAAAAAAAGGAAAAACTGTTTTATGAAGATTTTATTATGAAAGACTACCTAAAATATCTGGTTTTACATACTAGTTGAATATTTATAAAGTGAAAGTTTTGCTCCGTGATTAAAATATATACCACAAAAGTGGATAGTTTTATTGCTGTATCATGTATCTGTATCCGGTCTTTCTTACCAAAAACCAATCAATTAATTAATTAAAGAATTCTACTGACAAGTCACGAAGGAGTCAAGCAACTTCCTTTATTATTTTATTTCTTAACTGTATAATTTTTTAAATAAAATTGAATCTGTGATGTAAGGATGATCTAAGTGAAAGAAATATGCACATAAAGTAATGACAATTCACAACAATATCAAAAACGTTTTTACCTGAAGGAAATAACTAGACGAGAAAAAAATTATGACCTAATAATTGTCTTAAATAATTAGGTCAAATAAGTTGCCTTAATTTAACTTTATTTTCAGTCATTAATTACTTGGGTAAGTTGAAGATAATGTATGAATCATTAAATAAAATTAATAATTTTTATTTGAGTTTTACTTCCAGTTTGTATTAAAAAAAATTATAAAAAAGCTTTCCTCATCAGAACATGTTTTTGAAAATTAAATTCATTTCTGATAAAAACAGGCACATGAGAACGTTAATATACACAGATACATACGTACTACGTATTTTATTTATTGGATTAGTGAGACTAAAATGGCTTATCAAATTAGGATCGAAATGATTTTTTTTTCTGAATTGTAAAACCTACCTAGGCGAAAAAGATACTCTGTAGTACGAAAAAGAGAAAAACACATAAAATAAAAAAAATAATTTTATGCTAAGTACTGCCACAAGGGGAATGAAGTTTAGATATTATATTTGAGCTTTTTTTATCGTAGAAACTTGAAGCAGTTTTTGTTAAAATATTTAAAAAAATGTATTTTAGTGCTTTTTAATATTTATTGCGATGGGAGGATACCTACTAAATAGTTACAAGAAAAAAAGAATCAGGTACATTTAACAGCTTCTTAGCATTAAATTTTTTTAAAAAAGTCCTGTCGAAATGATAGTGCATGATAAAGTGGAAAACGGAAAAAAACTTGGATCAGATTGATTCGAAGGTACAAGGAAAGAGAGCTGTGTTATAAAATGTTGCAATGTACCTACATTATACTACTCATTACTCCGTATTCACTTATCAATAATAATCCTTTTCAGTTATTTATATTGTAGAAAAATTATTATTTTGAATCTAAAATCATCCCGGCAAAATTAGGTCCTTTTCCATTTTTTTCGAAAATTCGACTCCTTTGCGGTAATAAATTTTGAAATTATTTTTCTTATTTCCATACCATGGAACATACCAATTAATAATAATTTTTTTTATCCGTATAAACGCAATCCATCCTGTCACTACATGTTCCAGAATCCCTAAGTGGAACGACTGGACGAAAAAAAGAAATTGTAAAATCTGATACACACACATAATGAAAGTATATATAGCTGTACCTTTACTAACATTCTAACTGTCGTAATTCTTTTAGGAATTACTTGCTGATGTTCAAAATAGATGTGATATAGCAGAACTATGTATTCATTTCGAGTTGTGAGGTACTCTTGAGTTATACCATAGTGTAAGTGATCCCGGTAACTTAGCTGGCACTGTTCAAAAAAAAAAGAAGCAAAAATTCAACCTTTTCCTTTGTAATTTGGTCCTTCCCCCATCCAAGCTCGTTCTTCCACGCTGTCGTGACTTATTATGAGCGGGAGAAGTATGGCCGATTCAAGGTGGGGGCGTTGGTCAATTGCCTACCTTTCGATAGATAAAAGCTCTCTATATGAAATTCCAGCTCATCATTTTTAAAGGGTAATTTAAATGTCGACGTGATTGCGTAAATACTGAATAATTGAGGCTCGTTATCTTTGTTTACATGGCTCTCTGTACTCAATGTTTTAATATGCTCGGCTGTGAGGCTTTTCAGCGCCTTAAGAACTGCGTGATTGATTTCAACTCTCGCTTATATTTATTACTTTAATTTTCTTTCCCAATTTTTTCAGCGCTTCATTGTACGGAGTTGCTTTTTTATAAAATCATGCAACAAAAAGGATCAACCGTAATTATAGACGTGTGTTATAAGAAACTTCATCATTTTGAACCCTATCGTTTAACTTCCCTGATATTTAGCAAATTCTCTTGTCTGCTTTGGAAGATGTTTCTTTCTGCTTTATGAGGATACGTATCTGAGATTATCATTTAAGATTTTTATCGTTAAAGACGTGATGCGGGTCAAGACCCCCATGACTTTTATAATCGCCCCCTTTCTTCGAGATTAATTCCACCTCTGTTATAAGAGAAATAATGCATTAGGAGTGTCCTAAGTATTTAGTTGCAATTTTAAAGCAGGTGAATCGTACAGACTTAAACAATCAAATTCATTTTATATTTTCTCTCTTTCGTGCAGTCTAGTACCGCTTAAGAGAGGTTATTTATTTCACCATAAACTCAGTAATCGTTTTTTCTTTTTTTAAATATTCCCGTTCATTTTATAATTCAATTTTGCAGTTAACTTTCATTATTTGGAGAGGAAAAAAAATGTGCTTTTAAATAACTTTAATTTTCTTTTACATTTATTGTACACCCTTTGCTGCACACATTGCTTTTACATTTTAGATTTTAATCTCTTTCGTTGACTTTCAGTTATAAGAATGAGATTTTAACATTTTTTTTAACATTTAAGTGTTAACATGTGTCTTGCTTGTTGTTGTTCTGTAAAATCTGATTCTTTCATACAAGTTCATATCCTAACAAATTAATTTTCGTGGTACCTTTTCCTCGTGTTGGTTGAGGTGGAGATCTTGCTAATTCTTGAAGTTTCCAGGGGATCCGAATGCAGTAGGGATTGAGAAGCCATTAAATCAGACTCGAAAAACATAAACTGATAGTCACAATAATTTGCTTTTATTAATTTAAACGTCAGAAATAAGTACGCGATACGTAGACAAGACAATAACGGTTTTTTTTATCTGAAATAAGATGTTATCTCTAAAACTCACCCCCTCCCAACGTGATATTCTTTAATACCTTCTAGTAGCGACTACAAGTAGTAGCGTTGCATAAGTAAAAAAAAAGCGAGTGTAATTCAGGCTTGTCCACATAATAATTTTTTTCACTGACTATTTCCCTGCTATTTAGTAATGATGTTCGTTTGTGGAGTGGAGTTGTTCTAGCTCAAGGTACCAATTTGGCCTGATGGTAAAAAATATCCGAGAGAATAGACCTCGCTGATAGCCTATTGTTGCGTGCTGTTGACAGAAAGCAAAATGTACTTGAAAAACTATTTCCTTATTTTAAATATATATATATTGACAAACAATTTACAAGGAAAAGTATTGCAACTTGAGTTATTTTCAAAAGTAATATGTGCCTCTTGCGAAATACGACGAGTTTTATGTTATGGTGTATTAATTGCAAAATCATGTGGCTATAAATATAAAATGTACTCGCAAACCATTTTATACAGTAAAGTACACTTAATAACAGTAAAGGAAGAGTTTAGTTGTTCGTGTATAGTGCTTATAAGGAGGAATGTAGGGAAAGAAGTGTCCATGGTACCATTCTTTAAAATACTCTTTTAATATATTATATGCAGTGGTGCACACAAGGGGAGGGGCCGGGTCGGTCCCCGAAAAAGTTCTTGATTTTTTTTCGATTGATTATAATCCTATGTATATAGTAAGTAAAATTTGATTAAGCATTTGTTATAAATAATTAATTTTATTAATTAATGGTGATTATTTATTCAATAATTTATTTTTTACTGTTTTTTGTTCCCGGCAATCGACAAAATCAAAAGAGTATGTTTGGCGAAGTTTTGGGGTGTGATACAAGAATAGTGGACTTTCGGCCCCCCCCCCCTCTCCCCCACTCCTTGAAAAATTCCTGTGTGCGCCACTGATTGTATGTATACACACATTCATAAAACAGGAAATGCTTAAGTTTACTTTGTACTTAATAAATAAATTTCTGCTTATGCAAGAGTGAATTGTTTTTTTTTTGTTTTTTTCTTCCGGTAAAATGTTTTAAAACAATTACAAAACTCAGGAATTTTTTAACCGATGTATAATTACTAAGCTGATGACTTGCAATGAAGCATTACTTCTTTAATAAATGTATTTACTTTAGAAACTATTTAGGGGGAAATCAATAAATAAAACTGCATACCATCAAACTTATCGAACATTGTTATCACTGATTGGAAAGTTCACATTCCATCTGAAAACTGAAAAGAACATATTTGCAAAAATGCATGGTAAATAACGAGAACATTTATCGATGGAAGGTTAGTTGAGAAAGGGAGTCAAGTATGACGTAAATGGGCTTTTGCTTGTTTCTGAACTCTATTACAACACTTCGTGTTAAAAAGAATTAAATTAATTAATATCGGAATGCTCCATTAAGAACATAAGGAATTCTTATTTGAGGTGAATGTGCATTAGATTCATCTTACAAAAGAAATCTTTTTTGTTGTTGTTTCTGTTACATCTACATTCGAGAAACAATAATAGAAGTAATTCATCCAGCATTTAGAATTAGAATGTCTTCGGTGCTTTGATTGCATAAAAAATAGAAGACATTTGTTTTCTTTTTTTCAAAGAGATATTAATTGGGATTCCGTGTAACCACTTGAATGACCACTTTATTCACTTGAGAGGATATGCACTCTAATTTCGAGGAATTAAGGCAACTGCTATTAAGTTGAGTTCCTCTAATCAAGAAGTCAGGATACAACACAGAAACCATTGACAAATTGCTCTAACTATCATAATAGTAAAGAAAATGAAAATTTTCTGTCACTTGTTTTCTTTGATGCTTTGGTGTCACGCATTAATTCTATATATTTCTTTACCAGTTTTTATTCTATAACAATCATCCTCCCCTCCCCCACTTAGCTGAAGGCTATTTCAAATTTGAGTACCCAACCAAAACGAATTGGATGCAGTATAACTATTTTTAAATAATAAAGTTAAATTTAGTCGCTATTATAGAAACATATTAAATCACAAATATCAGTATAATATAGTGGAAAAGTGACTCCCCCACTTATCCCGATATCTCTGGCCCTATTGCAAATATAGACTTCAAATTTTGTAGGATCATTTCTTTTGTTAAGTAGAGATCCACTAAGAACGGGTTTTGGAGAAATCGCCTCACAAGGAGGGGATAAGGCGCGTTATATACAAAAATTATCTTTTTCAACTATTAGACCTACAGGCATGAAATTTGACAGGCATGTTTCTTTTATTGAGTAAAGATCCTATTAAGAACGAATTTTGCTTAAACCTACTTCTAGAGGAGGGAGATTATGGGGACGTAAAAAATAAATGTACTTCCGGTGTAGAAAATCAAATCCTTTCCTTTTTAAATCAATATGTGAGGGCTATAAGAATGTGTTTTGAATACAACCCAAAGGTTAATGCTACGACTTAGATATCGGTAAGTTAAAAAAAAAACAATATATAGCCCCACAGTATCGCAAAATACCCAAAGAAGTGGATGAGTAATGGCTAACTATTACAATTATAACATTCGATTTGATGATCTCTGTTAGGACTAAGCTGCTCAAAATATTCAATTCAGCCCAATTCTTACAATTTAGCTTTCCAACAAAAAAATCATTTTAGTATATTTACCGCTGATGATTCTGAATAAATATGTTACTAGTATTACTGAATATAGCTGCATATGACTGTTTACCTTGCTGTATATTTGAATATCAAAAGAATTATCATTGAAAATTTACTATTTTCTTGCTTCAAAATAAAGCTAAGTATTTAGAATTGTTTATCAAAGGCTTTGAAAAGTTTACTTCCAACTTACATAGAGAAGCTTGAGCTTTTTCTGTAACATTAAATATTTAATAACATATGAAATGAAAATAATACTGTGTGCATACTCTACGAAGCATAAGCCTCTAAACACGGAGCCTCACAAAGACTCCTAAGTCTCAATTTCACCGTTGCATTAAAATATTTAAAAAAAAATTCATATATAAAAGATAAATATACATTTGAATCTAAATATAGATTTATAATGGTACTAAGGAAAAATAAAACCGAATTACCAAAATAATCCTTCAGCCAAGCTATTTTATCCTATTCGTTTATTTAGGGGGGAGGGATCAAATCAATAAGAAAGACAACGTCGGTTACTTATCGTTGAACTTTCTTACAAAATAAATTCAAACTAAAAACCGTATTTTATTTGAGCAATTGAAATTTAAAAGGTACACAATTTCGATTTCCCCTCGTACTTCAGGAAAAATGTATTTATTGTCGTAAAATAAGTATATATAGCTAGTCAAATATAATTACTTTTCCTGAGGTTATTTTGTTAGTATAACGTTGTTAAATTTCTCCTAGAAGAGCAATGAAGTCCCTTATATTAACATACATGCATAGAGTACGTAGTGATTACTGGGTTCAAATTCTGATTTTTTTTACCCTACTGCAGAGCTACTAAATGAGATTAATGTATAAAATGAGTTATTTTATCGATGGTCCCCTGCTGTGTCACTCAGCATCCTCGTTAAAACGGTAAGTTGTCGAACTCTGCTAGTCATTTCCCATTTTATCCTTGAATCAATTAGCAGACAGTAACGGGGATGAGAACAGCCCCCAAATTCCTTTCAGAAAAGGTCCTGCACACGTGCCCCCTCCTCAATCTCCACGACCAGATTTGAAATATTGTTCTTTGGAAAACTAATCTGTCACGTAATTAATGAGGTCATCAAGAATACCCACACGCAATTGGTCAATGGACGGTGTGTGTGTGTGGAGTAGCTTTTACTAATCTGCTAACCTGTCTCGATAGCTGGTGTTTGTTGACAGACGACCTGCTTGATTCACTAGCCAATAATCTAGTTACATGGGAAGGGCATGCATTTCTCACTCTTCTTCGGAGCAGGTCTCGAGGGTCAAACATCATTTGCTGGCTAATTGCTACAATGTCAGAACGCTAGGAAGGTCGACTGAACAGAGCATCAAAGACCTTTCAGCCCAAAATCATAAATTCCAAAAAGACGGACCAAAAATTTAATAGATGCCCATCTTGCTGCTGCTGTACCGTGGTTAATTGAAAAACGATGCTCGTTCATTTGACGCTGCGAGTAAATAATCCGAATGCTTTTACGCCACTAATATGACCACACCTTAATATCGTAAATGAAACGAGTGTACAGCCTTGAGAATAAAAAATACATAAATGTTTCACTTTTAGAGCCTCCTTCAATATGCAAAGAGGAATAACCTCTCTGCGGGACTTAATGAAAAGCTGTAAAAAAGCGGTGGACGAAGTTCTGAAAAAGAAGAAAAAACGCTCAGCTTTTTTGGCGGATATTTTTGATGATAAATTCGTGCTCTACGCTCGTTAAAAAGCTCATTCCACTTCCAACCATTCATTTTATCAAAATGATTGGTTTAAAATAATCATTGAATTATATGCTTTTTTACTGTCTTGATAAAAAGGAAGGGCTGAAATAATTAGTTACCAGAAAAAAAAAATTAGCTTTTTTTTAAAAATAAAAATGCACTATAAACTATGCTTCGTAACCTTGAAAGTTTGATTATGATCAACCCGTTATGCTCCAGCTATGTTTAATTTATATTGAAAGGTACATAAAAGAAAAGCGCATTTTTACTTTGAGCCTTTTTCAAGGTATATCCTTGAATATCAGAGCTCTCTTTCCATTTGATAGGGCTTATCTTTGTTTGATGCGATTTTGATACATCAAAAAGTACATAAATTTTATAAGATTGTTTCTGGGAATGAAAAATTTACCATGTACATTTGCTATAAATATTTTATATGCATAAAATGCAATATATCAAAAACAAATTGCTGAACTATAAAGCAATTCCATTTATAATCCGTTATTAACCTAAATAATAAGCCGTTAAAATTAGTATGATTTATGTAAAAACAAGAGAACATTAGTATTAAAATAATAGCCAGTGTTAACGACAGAGACACAGACACAGAGAGAGAGGTGGACGTAAGAAAATGGTAAACATATAATTTCAAAAGGGGGTTAATTAAAATTTTAATTAAAGAAATGCTATGTTTTAATTGTTTCAATACTTCACAAAATTTAAGACATTGCTTGCCTGTTATACTATTCATCAGTGTTTAAAACCCTAGTCATACAGACGTGATTTTGATAACTTTTTGTTTTTGCCACTTATTGATTGTTAACTATGTAAATATATAAATATATACTCCAAAACTTTTTAAATGTTATAATTAACTGTTCATTATTCAGAGCAAATTCGTATGGTCTTCTCCATGGTGCTCAAAGTTCCGGTCAAAACGATAGAAGTAATCCGACCCGCCCCCTCCCTTGCCACAATAGATATCGTAGACCTAGATCTGATATAAGTAACAACAACAGTTGGATAAGTAACAACAACTTTTCACTATTATTTTCGCCTGGTGCACTTATCCGTATTAATAGTACAGGACTTTCATACAACGCAGCCGAAAAACCGACACTTCGCTAGGAGTATCAATCACAGAGAGGTGTAAGCAGCGTAAAGAAATGTTAAATTTAATAAATATTATGCTATAATTTAAAAACATTGCACGAAAATATAACATAAAATTACTGAAAAATATCCTTTTAAACGATATTTCTATTATTTTGTACAGAGTAGGGCGTAAAAAAATGCAACTAAGATAATTACAGTTATTAAGGTAATTTATTGGTATCTAGATAAATTATGCGGAGTCGATCCCAAATACTCACTTATGATATAGCCAAGTATCAAATTAGTAACAGTGTAGTACTGTGAAATTAAATATAAAATCTTGGGCGCAGTTGAGATACAATGTCTTTTTTAGATGAAAGTGCATACTTAACTGCGACCTGACTTTCAGAAAGTCTAAAAATTGTTGCCAGAATTTCAATTCACATCCATGGCGATGCATTTAGAATCCGAACAAATGTTTAGTACAAAAGTGAATATATTTAGTTAAAAAGAAGTTGTCAAGTAAGTGAGTATATATTAACGTCGCACTATGAAGCAGCACGAGGGCCATTGGCGACGAGCCCCGTAATTTTGAACTATGGTCAAGTGACGAGGATGACACCTGAGCTGCCACCCCCTCTCCGAACTTCAACACCTCACCAACTGGAGGACTTTGAGCCTTTCTACAGAGTGGGTCTTCAGTGGCCCTGGGGCTTGAACTCGTGACACCCCAACCACGAGTCCGTAACCAGGGCCTCTAGTTACCGCTGCGACAAGAAGTTATCAAATAAAACTGGGAAAACCACTAAAAATAAAATACATTTCTTCTAATTAAAGTTAGGTCTATTTTTTCCCCCAATTCGTATTATTTTTAGTAATTTCCATTTTATGCATGTTAAGAGAGATTAATTTGCCATTAACGTATAAGACAATTACTACTTTCAAGTTTTAGAAATATACATTATTTTTAATTTGATGTTAGTCGCTAAACATTATAGCCCACTTTGAAATGGTTTTTTCGAGTAGCTGAACAGTGCGACAATAATATTCACTCACTCGCTCATTTGAAATGGTTTTAGGTCAAATTAATTCTCGTATAACTCTTTCGTGGGCCTTGTAGAGAATACTTTAAACCAACATGATCTTACAAAATGCACCTGTGGAAAGCACAAAACCCATGAAATATATTACCCTTGCTATTACAACGATAGGAAGACTAATTCTTGCTTCAGTTATATGCTACTGCACATAATCCAGCGATTGTGATATCTGTAAATCGGCCCCTCAGGGGCTCACCTTCTTTAGGTGGGTACGGGTGTCACAATCCCGAGGTACCCTAGTGATCTTTTCCTTTTCCCAAGAGGTTTACTATCTTTGGTAAACACGGGTGTCACGACCCCGGGATATCCCAGTGATCCTTCTATATTTTCGACCCTCCATCTTGTCATCCAATTTCTCCTTTTCTTCTTTTCCCGTCCAGACCACAGACCTATGAATGTTTGGCGCAGTATAGCCAAAACTGGCTCTTGCGCCATAAAACACCAAACTCACTCACTCACTCACATCTGTAAATCGGACAAAAAAGATGGTATTAAAGAAGTATCTTGTCCAAAAGCCATCGCTGTATATAGCGATGTCATGGGAGGGGTTAATCGCTTCAATCAAAGAAAAGAAAGATACCAAATAAGATCTGTAAAATGGTGGCATCGTATCTTTTATTTTCTTATTGACCTTACCATCATAAATAGTTTCCTACTGTGGCAAGCGATCAAAAGAAACAGAAGTTTAGACCAGCTAACATTCTGTACAGCATTAGCTCGTCAGCTATATAATAGACGGATATTCCTCAAGAAAAAGGAAAGGACGTCCTGCTAGCTTTCAAGCAAAGAAGTGTGTAGTTCTGGATGATGTGCGCCTAGCCAGTGTGGGAAATCATATATCAAAGATGGTTTTCCATCCATAGACGATGCCCGAAATGTAGCAGAAAGGAACAAGAAAATTGGACTCGCTACATGTGTTTAGAATGTGATGCCCCCTTGTGCAATGCAACATGCTTCTCATCTTTTCATGGCAAATAATCACCATTAAATTTAATTTTCTGTATGACGGTGAATGGTATCTTGGGAAAAATTGCCCCCCCCCCCTAAAATTTAAATGTAAACATAAAATTCTGCAAAATAAAATATATTTCCTTAAATGCGATTGTTTAAGTGTTTATAAAACATAAAAAACTACGAGAAATTCAAAAGAGAAACAAATGGCCCACGAAAGGTATGAGCATAATCTTTCTGAAGGTTTCAGTCTCTAAAATAATTTCTCTAAATTTTAGGAACCCCAAACGATACCGATAAAGCAAGGGAGGGAAAAATCAGTTTTTAAAATCCAGGTCACGCCACCAGTACAGTGACATGGATAATGGTACTTGTCAAAAGTCTGAATGGGTGAGGTCTGAGATGTACATTTATTTTGACACCGACATCCTTCGATAAATACTTTTCTTGATAGCTAGGTACTGCTTCGGTGCAATCGTGCGTTCCGTTTACAAACAACACCCCACGGTTAATGCCCCGCTAAAAAAACCGGTAACAGTAACGATATAATAGATCACAACATGATGAATGTGAATGGAGTTATTTCTGAGGTTGTTTCTCAGCTTTATGCTTCATTTTTTGTGCTGACCATTTCCCGGTGTCGTTTCATCCCCCCTGGAAAGTTTCATGAACTTGACCCTCCCCTCCCCCCTTTGTCTTGACATCGAATTGTTTCAGAGCCCCCCCCCGTTCTCGATTCTTTGAGAAAACGTTGATATAAGTAATGATAATGTTGCGTGAGCAATTGGTGAATGAATAGCTCTGCCCCACACCTTTCACAATAACCTCCCTACGGCTAGCTACCGGTTCTCGTTTTCTCCCTAATGGCTTTAAGAATCATTCGCGCCAAATTTCGCCAAAAGATAACCATTCATTTTTGTATAGAAGTATTTTCTGTTATTTCAGCCGTCAGTTTTTGTTTCGAGAATTATTAATGTGAATCAGTGAAAAATATTTAAATCAAAGAACCGTTTTTATGTATACCAAATTTTGTCAGCTATTATCTCCTAAAAAGTTGTTTTAAATAATTTGATTTTCCCATGTAAATAAAAAATAAATACTCTTTTGTAAACGAGATCTTGTATCCTAACGTTAGAGAACTGGGTCAGTCTTCGAATACTTTTTTCTGATATATATCTATATAGAAAATTGTCCTACTATCACTTGACCATGGTTCAAAATTACGTGGTGTGTCACCAAAATCCCTCGTGTAGCTGAACAGTGCGACGTTAATATTCACTCACTCACCCTACTATCAGTATGATTTCGTATTGTTACAACATGCATATCGAACGGTTTAATGGTGAATGTAGACCTGTCTCATGGAGGTGGGGGGGGGGAGTTACATTCTAAAAACACAAAGACGAAAGCGCCAAGACGTAATATCTGCGGTAGAAATTAAAAATATGTAGGTCTAGAATGGGAGGTTCGAACCCTCAAACCCACCCTTGTGTACGCTACTTGCACAATATCTTTAAAATATAAAAACTTTCAATAAAGATGCAATTTTTCACTTAAAACAAAATATTTCTTGTCTGCTTGAATGACAATACAATCTTGCTGAGAAAAGAGAGATTTAATTGTTTTAAATTCCCAATAATGAAAAGTTTTTCGCGTCACGCTCATAGCATTAACTAAGAAACTTCATCAAATTTTTATGAGGAATTATTTTATCCTGTTTTTTTTTATAGAAAAAATAAGTCGATATCACTTAGTAATTCAGAAATGCAATATTTTAAACTAAAACCTCATATATATATATATATATATATAAATTTAACTAAATTATTAAAAAAATATTTCTGTGCAGAACTATCTTTTAGTAATTGGCATTGCTCTCTGATCATTTTTAGGAACTGTGATTCAACACTGAAAACATAGCTTTGAATGAGTAATTACCGGATTACTTAATAAAGAGTAACTCTTGAATGCCTTAATAAGTAGTAGTTTTCAGATACCTCGATAATTTTGTGCTTCAAGAGATAAAAGGTAGAAAACTGATGATGTTGGCTCAGTAGTTTGAAATTGGTTCATAAAATGCTTGTTAATGAACTAAGTTAAATAATGTGTGTTAATAGACATTAATATGAAGACTCATAACTTCTCCCAATGTGTGTATGAGTGTGTGTTATACTTCAATCTTAATGATATATGAAAAATAAACGAATTCTGATTTAAATTAACTCTTTTTATTCTATAATCAATAACTTATGTAACAATACATTTTACTGATTTATTTGAAAAACAAATTTTATCGTATATGAATAGCAGCAAGAAATTTTTTTAAAAAATTTAAAAATTCTTTGCTTTATAGGATTCACATTTGAAAAACTGCATTTTTTGGTGGCACTGGCGTAGCTAGTTCTGAGTGGGCCCCGTATCAAAACTCCTTCTGGGCCCTTTTTTAGAAAAGAAAATCCCGTTAGTGGTACTGCAGTTACACATGTTGGGGACCCTGTATCATTGATACGGTGGTTGCTACGCCCATGGATGGTGGACATATAATGGATTTCTGTCCAAATGCCATGTGGCAGCGATTAAATGTTTTTATAAACGTCGCATTTATAAAGCAACACAAGGTCTATTGGAGACGTATCTCGCAATTTTGAACCATAGTCAATAGCTGAGGGCGAAACCTGAGCTGGCACCCTCTCTCCAAACTATCAGGTGATCACTGACGTAGCTATCTCTGAAGGGGCCTTGTATCAAAATTCCTTCAAGGCCTTTTTTAGATATGGGAGCCCTGTTAGTTACACATGTTGGGGCCCCTGTAGCTTGGGGGCCCCGAATCATTGATACGGCTGATAGGGCGGTAGCTACGCCCCTGCAGGCAATGTCAACTGGAGGACTATGAGCCTCGATAGATTTAACACCCATCAGCCTCTTTACTCAATGGATCTTCAGTGGTACCAGTACTCGAGCCCATAATTAGAAGGAAACAATGCCGGACAATACCTCGTAACCACGGTTACCCCCCCCCCCTCCTCTCGACTACCGTGGTCATACTCTTTTTCACAATATACATGAGAACTCTCCCTGTGTGTCAAAGCTAATAATAGAGTTCGATAACTAAAGAAAGTTCTCTGCTTCTTATAAGTTAGATTCTGCTTAACATTATAGTTTTCTTTGGAAGTCTTATAATTCTGAGTTCGTAAAATGTTTTCTACCCAAAATATTTCCATATATTGCAAAGTAACAATTGTTTGACTATTTACTTCTTAATAAGAGCAAGTATTTTTCATTTTCCCTTTTAATTGTGCATTCCTGTTAGAGCAAACTTTCATTGATAAAACTAAAATGCATTTCCATGTATTGTTCTGCTATCAAAATTCTTCTGAATTGTTACAATAGCAATATATTGAAAGATAATGCTGTAATGTTTTTTTATGATATTCTTTATTTATTCTACTATCTGGTTCGGTCTTAATAATTAATACTATGTTTGGAAATTATCAATTACTTTGTCTTTGTAAACTCAAAACAGAACTTTTAAGCGGTATAATAGAAAAAGTAGTATGTCTTCAAAAAATAACTTAATTTTTACCAGTATGTCAATTCTTGAGGGTTTTTTTACAAATTATTATGCTTTTAAAAGGCATATTGTAAATTTTGCACCTACTTCTGAAATTAATTAAGAAACTTTGAGCTAAAAATTAAATTTTAAATTATCGCTAAGAATTATTTATGTATAAGAAAATATTATCAAAAATTAATTTCGAAATCTTTTAGCTCTTGCGTGAATTTATTTCCTGTCAATTTTCTAAATTTAGTAAGGAAGCCTTATAAATTCAATAGTCTTCTTGACATTAATATGAATGGAACTAACTCTATTGAAACTGAAAAATTACCTTAACTATAATCAAAATGAATATTTTTTCAAAGTTAATTAGAATACTTGATACTAAAAAAAATTAAAGAATATCTGAAATATTTAACCTTTAGAAGGAACTACTATGGGTGATTTTTGTTTATGCACGATTTTCGAGTGTATTAATAGACTGTGGTCCGACAAAGAAGCCCTCTAAGTTTTTCTTGTTGCTTAATCAAAATAAATTTGTGTTCCGATAGAGAAAGGGAAGCCTTCCAATTTCCTTTGAAATACATGAAAGACATGAATAGTAGTTAATAACCAATTTTTCTTTCGCTTAAAAGTGAAGCCAAAAAATGCCTACAATTCGCCCACCCCTTCCAGCTCAGCACTGGAAAGTCTTCAGCAAAACCCCTCGCCAAAATGAAAGCCAAATTTCCCGGTTGGCTTGTTTTTCTTATGTTTACTGAAGCAATCTCCATCGGAACCGCCTCTCCAGGTTTGAGCTTGAGGTATCTTTTTACGTTTCCTAAGTGCGATGTGAGAGAAAGAGGTAGCCTAAGGTCACTCACATAACCTGCTGGCCGGCGGTAAATTGCGTGCAGCGTCGCACTTGTCCTTCCCTGAGAAACACTTCACCCAACCACCAAGTGTCCCTCTCTCTCTTCTCTCTTCGAAGTCACTCTTTTTCTTATTTTAATAGCAGCTATGAGACTGCCCAATAGTATCTTTGGTCTCCATCTCTCTTCCCAGGACCTGCAGTCTCTAACCTTGGAAGAATGTTTTACAATTGATCGATTCACTCTTTCGAGAGATAAATGTTCAATTTCTCTTATATGCGAAAGAGCGTTTCGGACAAACAATGCACAAAAGGGACAAAAAAAAGTATTTCCAATTTTCTAATCTCCTATTTAGCTAGTTTTGAATGAAAATGATGTTTATTGGCGTCCTTTATGTTGTTTTAGCTGTCAATTCAGAGCACAGGGTCAGACTAATTCTTCGATTTGATCTCACTATCCCCAAGGGAAAGGATAATGGTTTTTCACTCTTACTCAATTGTGACAAAAGAAGGATTGGTTCATTGAGGACAATAGATGAGAAAAAATGCACAAATTATTCTTTTATCTGCAATTTCGAAATTCTGAGAAAAAAAAAGTTTCCTCTTTTTTGTGTTTCTAGAGATCAATGATTTTTCCACCTATTCATATACATATAATCATTCTATCTAACCTCTTTTTAAAGAACTTAATTTGATTTACTCGGAGTTGAATTTCAGAGACATGAAAACATTTTTTAAGACCATCATTAATATTTGTTATATTGCATGTTAGGGAGAAATCTGTGAAGTTCTTGAAAGCATATTATGAATGTTTTTGAATTTTTTTACGAATTCTGATAGCGCTGATTTAGTCTTCTTTAATTTATTTTCTTTTTGATTTATATGACTATTTATCAATTAAGAAATCTTAATAGGGCAGTGACACTTTTTGTAGAGAGAGAAAAAAGAACGAACTATTAGGAGTTTTTTTCACGCTTTTTTTCCCTCTCACCCGTAATTTTTCTCTTTCCTTCCCCAATTATTCATTTCTTTTTCCCTCTAGTCATTTCATTTTTCCCCTCCACCCTTTCTGGATTCTGAAACTCATTATGTAAAAAAAAAAAAAACTGTATTTTGCAAAAAAAAAAAAATCGTTTTTTTTTTAATCATTTTTAAGTACGTCATATTTTATCATTTTTACTAATGAAGAAAATTTTAAAAATATCATAATTAAAAGAATATGTGAATAAAATTCTTTTCCGAGAATTAAGATAATGAAAGGGTAGATCCCTTCACAAAATGCTTCAAAATACAAATCACAAGCCATTAACATTTGTTTTTTTTTTTAAAAAAAAATAGCAGGGCCGGCTCTAGCAGTTTTGCCACCTTGGACAAAAATGGAAAATGTCGCCCCTCTCTCCAAAGCAAAAAATTACAATTAAAAAAGATAACTTGTTCTCAAACATGCACACCTATAAAACTTGAATAATTCTTGCAAAAAAAAAAATGCAACAAAACTATATTATATAAATACAATATTGTTATGCAGCCTTATATATGTATATGCATTACTTGAAGTCAAATATAAAATAATTTGAAATAAGTTATTCGTTATTAATTCAAACGAGTAAAATTAAGAGAAGAAATCAGCCATTTCAGTATGCCAATTTCTTCTAAAAAGATTCTACTGATGGTGGGGATTCCTAATGTTTATTTTACTTTACAGTAACCACACTCAAGACTAAAATAAAACATCTCCTGTGACTATCTACAAAAAAAAAAAAAAAACTGCTATTGCCCGTCTCCCATTGGATAGCTGACACCTGACGTCGGATGGGTGAAAGCAATGTCCGTAGTGATCCCACTCTGGGATGGGAAGAAAGTTATTAGTGAAAGATGTGTAAACTTATCAAATTTCACGTTTGAACATATAATCCCGCATCGAGTTAAGTTTCAACATGAAAGAACACTGACATTAAACAAACAGAATATAAAATAAGGAAGTAAGATACAATAAAAATGAAATACCAAATTCACGCCCAATGGTATTTCAGAAAATATATAACATTTTTTGAAACAAACAAAAAAAAAAAATTTCAAATTCAATCCAAATGCCACCCTTAGAATTTGCCGCCCCGGGCAGGCGTCCGGTTTGTCCGGTCCTAGAGCCACCCCTGAAAATAGAAACAACCATAGTGGCTTTCTAGTGTATAAGTATAGATACGAGCATGATTCTCAAACTGTTCATTTTGCTTCAAAATAATTGCTGTAAGTAAGAGAAATAATAAATATAACACCATGCTGCAACTTACGGGTGGTTTCTCAACAGAAACCATGCATTGAACAGTATCTTAAATATATTGATTGACAAGTAAAGGGAGTGGTTGGTCATGGTTATGGTCATGGTTCTCATAGTGCTATCCATTGACATCCAGAAGGAGAGTTTGACAGCATCCCCTGCCTTCTTTTATTAGCGTGATGAAATCAGATGACCTCCTAGGTTGCATAGCCGCAGAGGAATAAAGCTACTTGCTAAAGAGATTTATCATATATTTCTTGTTCCAGCATATCCAAGAAGAGATTTACTTTAGACTGTCTTCGGAGATATTATACCGGACTTGAAATATTGTTGCAATAGTATTTATTCTGCAGTTTATTTTATGTGCTTGTAAGCAAATACTACTTATTGTGTGTGTTTGCATTGTTGTTTACAATCATCTACTGGGAAGATTTGAAACGTCAGGCACATTTTTCATAAATATATAAGAGGGATGAATTCAAAATGTTTTTTTTTTACTTATCTCATATTTTTAGTCTCCTGATCAACTGAGTTTTCTACCATTTTTATGTGCCTCATGGTTACTATATTTCAATAATTTTAGTTTTAGAACAACGCTTTTGCTTAAAAAATAGCTATGAATCTTATGCATTGCCCTGCAATTAACTTATTTTATACATTGTTCCGGATTCATTAACAATACATACTTAACTCAGTGGTGCGACATCCCATGAGGGACAAGGCCTACTCTGCCCAACTAAACATACGCGACTTTGGGCCCTGAGGTGCATGAGCAGATGTTCCGGTCAGGTACACGAAAACCTCCAGTGTTAAGTTCCCAAGCAAGCTTGGTACTCATTTTATCGATCGATTGAAAGGATGAAAGACTGAGAAAACCTTGCCAAGCCCGGGGTTTGAACCTCGGACCTGTGTTGTAGAAGCTCTATACACTACCCCATGGGGAGGGGTTACATTCTAAAAAAACATAGACGATGGAGCCGAAGGGAAATTAAACTCCATAGTAAAAATTAAAAATCTGCACATCTATGGGAGGGTTGAACCTCCAAACCCCACCCTTGTGTATGCCTAAGGACGTCTTAAGACATTTGCCAACTGGGGCCTCGCCCTCGATGGGGGGCCTCGCTTTGTTCTCGACTCTGTCTTAATAAGATCATGATCCGGATAATTTTATTGGTCAAATACTGTTCCTATACATATCCTCCGAAAAACAGAGAATTTCAAACTGCATGTCAGCTGGTAAAAGTGGTAAGTCTGTATTATTATGTGATGACCGTTCTCCATCTCTAAGCTTAATACAATAAACAATCATTCAACTCATTTAGTTGCACATTTACTTATTTCAAATTACCGTTTGGACGAGTGTTTGACATGCTATGTATAATACTGTCTACTTTTAAAGATTTGAGGTAGGGCTTACTTTTGCATAGGGGCCCAGGGCCTCAAAATTCTCAACATTTTTCTGGGCCCAGGACCTCAAAGAGTCTTGAAATGTCCCTGTGTATCTGATCCCTGTACCCACTGATCTGATATCAATAAATACCAATCTACTTAAGTATATATTTTGTTACGACAATACGACAAATTATAATTCAGTAAAGCATATTTATATAATGTTTGAAAAAAATACGCTTAAAAAAAATCGCATTCCCCCCTCCCTTATTTTGAACGGTTGTATCAGCTTAAAATTTTAATAAAAAATTGTTAAATTTGTTTGTGCTTTTCCTAAATTTGCCTAAAATGAATTTGGACTCCATGAATTTAGATCACCCTTATGCAGGCTTATTGGATAAAAGTAGGGCTTAAGAAACTTTCTATATTAAAAGTTATACGAACGAAATAAATTAAGTAAATTGTGGAAATCGCACGTTGAAACTATTTTTTATAAGTCCGTATTAAACGATAATAGGATGATAAATAAGTATCTCTTTCTTATCGGAAAATTTTTTAAAAATCATTTGATTCGGTTTTCTAATGTGGGGACTCTAAAAATAAATTTTCCCCGTTGAATGCCCTTTCTCATCTCAAGGGATGAGGTGAAAGACAACGTGAAATCTTGAAGAGGGAAAAAAATGTTCCTTTTATCGCATTGGGGGAAAAGGTTCCAGTCTGGCAAGTTGCATAATTTGTGGTCGAGTTCATCTTTTCATATTTTCCACTCGTCTGAAAAGTTTTAATTGCGGTAATAAATCTGTACTTTTAATTAAGCTCATAAAACTTCTCAGGATTCGGCGCTGTGGGTGTATTGTATGCTGCGTCTCTTCCGATAAACCTCCCTGCGGGCAGCATAAAGATCATTGGTTTCTTATCTTCCGGGGCCTTAATTAGCATAATACGCCTGCCACCATTTTTAATGAGCCGAAAAAACGGACAAAAAAGATGGCATAAAAGATATCGTAAAATTTCTGTCTTTTCCTGGCGTCTTTGGATAGTAACAAAATGCCCCCCAAAAGATAACTTTTTATTAAGAAAGAAAAAAAAAGGCGGTTTTCTTGCCTTGAGGATGGGAAGGGGTACCGTTCGTTAATTAACATAAACTCAACTTAATGACTTGGTGTCTTTTTTCCCACTCAAAAGTGTTGGAAGTCGTTAACTTGCAAGGCTAAAAATTTGAGTTACATTGAGCCATAAAAATAGGGTGGCGCTTTCGCACTTACAGCTACTAAATTTCATTTCTCCATCACTTGCTTTGGAGACGCTATTACGCCAAATAGGAAAAAAAATGACACCATCCTAAAATATGGAAGAAGATTCTATCTGCAGCTAAGTTAACTAATCGGAAAATTTATTATTCCCTGAAATTTCCTTAAACGCTTCTGTGTAGCTTATTACGTTGAATGAAATAATTTTCTTATTTTTCTTGATTTACTAAATTTATTTTTAGCCTCTCTGAACTTTAAAAACACTATCCATACTTTATGTAAGCCTTAACTCAGATTTGATGTAATTAAAAAAATTACTAAATATTACAACTATATCGTGTATTTGATAGAAACAATGTCATTTTCGCTCAAAGAATATGTTTTTTATAGAAAGTATTATTAGATATTGTGGAACAGACAATCGGCATTGCCAGCACTTTTTGTAATAAATAAATCGTGTTTTTTTTGTGTAACGTAGAGCATGTCTATCACATAGATACATTCAAATCTTAGTAAACTGTTTTCATTTATACTAGAGCAATTAAGAATCCGTTTAATTAGGAATCAAATTATTTGAAAAAAATTGTATCAGTTAATGTTTTCTTAAGGGTTTTCAGAGGTGTTAAATTTCTCAAGAGGGCTGAAAATATAAACAATATTCAAATACATATAACTCTTTGAAATTAAAATTAAATAAATCAAATATTTTACACATTATTTTTAAAGGAATGGGGCTTCAGAAAAGTATAAAATGTTTAAAATATAATCATAATTTTAAAAATTCTAAACATATGAAAATAAGAAACATTTCTATAAGAAATATTAATTAAGTTTTACGTTGCGCATGCCATTTTCTAAAATAGTTGCTTTAATTACTAGCAATAAAAGGATTTATAAAGTTAAATGTATCCTTATTACACTGTAGTAATTTATATCCTTATATTACACTGTAGTAGAGAATAATAAATTATATTTTTTTAAAAACCAAAAAAATTAATTTTTCAAAATTTTTTTAAATAGTTTCAATATTTTTCTAATATTTTGAAATACAAAAGATATATTATTCTTAAATGATGTAGGGTTTAAAGAGTATGATACATTTTATAATTCTATTAAGTTTTATACATCAGAGGCTACTATTTTAGAAAATATCGTGCGCAACGCAAAAAAATTATTTAATATTTATTACATATTTTCATATGCTAATAATTTTTAAAATTATGATTATATTTCAAACGTTTTGTTCTTTTTTGAAGCCATAAGCCTTTATAAATAATGTGTACAAGATTCGAATTATTTAATTAAAATTTAAAAGAATTATGCCTGTTTGAAAATTGTTTATACTTTCACCCCTCGAGAAAAAGTTAACACCCCTGATACCTCTTAAAGAAGTTGTAAAAAATTGCAGGAAAAAAATCCAAACACTCTTAAATTAAAATGAATAACTGAATCAAATTAAGTGAAAGACACACTGTGAAAATATTATTGCATTTAAAATATATTTCGTTATTTCAGAAATCTGCCATATATTTTATAATACTATTTTTTTTCTCCTTTCTAAATCAATAAAGGACATTTTACTTCAAAGATATCTTGAAATATTTTGTTGATTAACTTAGCTTTTCTCCACCAACATTTTCGTGGCCGCGATAGCCTAGTGGTCAAGGTATCGGATCGTGGCTGGCATGTCACGAGTTCGAGCCCAGTACCACTAAAGACCCTCCGTGAAGGGAAGCGATGCACGTTAAATCTGTCGAGAGCTGAAACGTCCTCCCGTTGGTATGGTGTTGTAGTTAGGAGAGGGGGTGCCAGCTCAAGTATCGAACTCGTCACTTGACCATAGTTCAAAATTACGAGGTCCGTCGCCAAAAGCCCTCGTGTAGCTGAACAGTACGAAGTTAATATTCACTCACTCACCAACATTTTCGTGGGCGTGGAAGCCAAGTGGTCATAGTCACGAGCTCCTCACCGGAGTGTCACGAATTCGAGCCCTAGTGCCACTGAAGACCCATCGTGTAGAGGAGCTGATGCACGTGATATCAACATGGTGATATCAGTTTGAAAAGAGGGGGGCAGCTCGGGGGTTGTCTTCGTCACTTGTCACTCAGAATTAGGTGTTCCGTCACCATTAGCTCTCGTGCTGTTTTATAATGCAACTTTAATAAACACTCAGTCACCCACCAACATTTTTCAGGAATCTACGTGTTTAGTATTCCTAATCAAAGATCAAGAAAATATTGTTATAAAACTTAGGGAGTTCCACAATATGTAACATGCTGTCTTGATAAATAGGTTATATACAATTTTCCCAGAGTTTTCATTTTATTTCAGAGCAGTATTTTTTTCCACGAAATTAATTATTTTTTGATAGACTGACTTTTCCATCCTTTTCAACAACAGACTATAAAATTGCTTCATTGATTTAATTAGGCGGCATGTTGTTTTAAAAATTATACTTCATTATAAAATGAAGGAAATGAAGTATTTCGTTAGTTCATGGAAAGAAAGTTGTTAACTGCATAAATTTAATCACTTTTCTCGAATATGAAAGCAATTAATTGTTATCTTTAACAACTTCCTTTAAGAATAACTTTCGTTGGAAGCACAAATCAGCTTCACATGATTAGAACAAAATAAAAATTTTCCGTTGGAAATACCCTTCTAGAAGTCATAATTTTTTTCATTAATTTCCGGTTCCTGTGGATGAGAAAGTTTCGCTTTCTTTTGTGGCAATAATTCCGTTCACCAAAACTTACATTGTTTCGTTCGTATAATTTCTCTTCATATTTTAAGATATCTTGAACTACTTTGTCTATTTGTCAGAGCTCTATTTTATTTTATTTATATGTATTCTTTTCTTGGTTTTGTGAGGACTACTCTAATGAACTATTTTCCCTTTCAAGTTAACAGTTAATGATTTCGACAAAAAAAAAATAATGAAAAATTTAGTAAGTGTGACATTGTGTATGAAGTAAAAGCATGAATGTGTGTGTGTGTGAGACAATTTTTTGAATATATTCCTAACAAATGAGAAAAAAAACCCATTTCTAACCCTTAAATGTCATCCGTAAAAAAAAGTGAGAATAGTTTAAATAAATTTGTTGAATTTATGAATCAGTAAAGCTCAATAACTTGAGGCTGTTTTCGCCATATGCACGAGCGTAAACTTAACGCGGAACACATTTTCGAACAAAAAAAAATGTTTCAATTTTTATAAAGAAATTTCTGACATTCTAATTCATGCATTTGTTTATAATATAGTGTTTTTAAAATTTCAAAATATTTCATAAATAATTAGTTTTTTCTTTTAACATGTAAATGGATAGATCATTTAGCATTATAGTATAGGAGAAAATTGCGAAAAACACATTTTGTACAAGAAAAAGTGTGTCAACTCGAATAAAAATGAGTAGTATGATAAAATAAGTGATTCTCTACAGGATAGTGAGGCCAGAACATAATATTAATGTTTGAGTACTTTTATACCTGAAAAAATATTCCGAATTTGGGTCCTATTCTGTAACATTAGCCGAAAACAGCCTTAACTCAGTGGTGCAACAGCCCATGAGGGCCTAGGCCTACTGTGCCCATATCAGTATACGTGACCTTGGACCCTGAGGTGCATGAGCAGATGTTCCGGTCAGGTGGTCAATCCAACGTGGAACCCCCAGTGTTAAGTTCCCAAGTACTCATTTATCAACCCACTGAAGGAAACGCTCAACAACTAACTGCTGGAAATTGCAGCCACAAAATTTTTAGCCACATTCATCTGACGAAAGCGGCATTTGAACTACCTTATTTACTCGAATCTAAGCCGCACTTTTTTTCCAGTGTTAATGCTACTGAAAATTGGGTGCGGTTTAGAATCGAAAGGAAAAGAAATTCATTGTATGGGGTAATTAGAGCAATTATATACAGTTTCATGTATGTATTCAAAAGTTCTTAGTAGGGGTAAAAAAACTAATTATCCATTTCTTATTAGTTTGTATTTTAAATTTATTTTAATTTAGTAAAATCGGATATCGATAAACCATTTTATATACACTATTTTTCATTTTTCACAAAAACTTGTTAAGAATTTGGGGTGCGGATTAGAATCGAGGGCGGCTTAGATTCAAATAAATTCGGTAAATGCGCACAACAAACTACCAAGATTCCACAATACGATCTTTAGCAAAATCTAGACTAAAAATTCCGCAACCCACGAAGTTTCTTTGTGTTACGTTGTAGAAATTTTGGGAGACCATGATGATTCAAAATGGGGGAAAATGTATATTTTTGGTAAATTTGTACAAGTTTGTAACAGTATTATTCAATGAAAGAAATAATTTGATCTTTAATTTTTCATTAGATTCACATTTTATGATTTGATCATACTCTTTTTGTGATGCCTATTAATAACAATGCGAGATACACGAATTTTAATTTAATAAATGAGAAATTCTGTTTTATAAGACTGATTCCAAGGAAATCTATATGAGCATAAAAAAATTAATTGAGAGCAAGGTATCTACATTGATAGTCGTTAAAACTGTAATAATTTGAAGGAGAGACGATAAAAACCTCAAAAAAAAATTCTCATGAAAGGAAGAAATACTGGAATATACAAATGATTAGTATTTAGGGGCAATCAAAAACGTAAAAGAGAGAAAATGCATCCCAAATTCTATATAAAATAAAAATTGCGCTGCGTGTTTCTAATTTTGAATGTTGGTTGCTTTTGATAAAATCGTGTTATGACTCGAATAAGGAGAAATTAGATAGCGGCAGGATCATGACCTAACAGGAATACTGTTTACCATTCCGCAATATTGCTACTCGTATTGATCGATATCAAAAGGCTGTCATACGATCACAGAATCTATGGACTTAAGATGATCATATTGGACACTATATACTAGATCTCAACAGAATCTCGCCATTAACGCCTTGGAGGGCATTCAAGTTGTCAAATCAGGCTTACAAGATCTGGCGGCCACATCACTGACCTTGAATAAGGAAGTGGGCTTGTGTTTACAGCAAGACAAATATCTGCTTGGATAGTGCGACGATGTCTCAAGTAGTATGAACAGTCAGCACGGTGGCCATCATTACGGCTTCTCTTGACGCTGCAACACAGGGATGTGCGGCGAGAATGATGTGTCTAAGGGCCACACTGGATACATGAGTGGCTCCACGTCGTCTTTTCAGACGAGTTGCGGTTCTCCGTGCAGAAACCTGATGGACTTATCCGTGTCTGGAGCCACCAAGGAAAACACCCGTGGCCTGCTTGCATTCTATATCGTCATATGAGCCTTGTACCTGCCCCTAATGTGATAGCATGGACAGCCATTGGGTACATGATACTCTCATCTCTTGTTCGTGTCATAGATAATCTAAACAGCCAGTGTGAGACATTTCTCAGATCTCAAATCGCTGGAACAATGTCATCAAAGTTGTAGAACTTCATTGCTATTTTCGCTATCCCATTTACTTTAAACTACTCTTCACCGAATCAATTCAACACTACTGAATTTATTAACATAACAAGACATTCAAAATAGTCCGTTTTTATGAAATGGCTGTGTAAGGTACTGAGCAAGAAAAACCGCTTTATAAATTATCAGAATTATATTTTTCAATTGATATGACAATGGAATACCGGATTTTACCAAGTACACCTAACAAGAGAATGCTGACAATTTTGGAAGAAAGAAGTATTCTAAAAGAAAAGGGTAATTTCAGTAAGCTATGATTAATAATAATTGGAAGATCTTTATCCGATGTCGAAAACTTCTATTATTTCTGTTCCATACAACTCGCTTAAATTATCTCTCACTGAATCTTTTGAATGCGACTGAAGAAACAAAAAGGAAAAGGAAAGAAGAAACGAAAAATTATTTGAACAAATAACCAATGCCCATTCTTGAGACAATGAACAAGTACAACCATTTTACAAAAGATCAAAACAATTACATAGGTGTATTGCATTGATAGTAGAATATCGGGCCCTATCAAATAAAGTTAAAATGTTGCTGTCAGTTCTGGACGAAAGAGTCATTCTATTAAAAGGATTATATATTATTTCACTGAGCGGCGTATCATAGCAATCGAAAGGAGTTTCTTTTCCGAGGTCGTAGAGTTCCATTGCTCTTATTCCATCCGACCTACTAAAAAGTATCCTCCACTGAATGTGGCCTACAGAGAGGAAGCACCGTTTCTGTGCGAAGAGTGATTTGATCATTTTGTTCCTCTCTGCGGCGCACAACTTCACTTTCCCGATTCCCCTCTACAACTTTTTGTTTCACTTGTATCTATCTCTGTGTCTTCTGTACAAGTAATGGAGCGGTGCCTCCAATTTTCCAACTGGCCGCCCCCCACTGCGCATGCCTTGTTTCGAGGTGACGGCCATTTGGTCGCGGCGTGGTGGAGGGCGTTTTTCTGGTTGGCAGATTCGACACGCGCGTCTGCCTGCTTGCGAAGTCCCGTCTCGCCCTCCTGAATCGGCCATCGCATTTAATGACGGTTCCCCTCTCGCTTGTCCTTTTAATTCCTATTTTGTTATCTTCCCCCTCCTTTTCATTCGATTTCTTTTTTTCCCCGTCCTTTGTCTTCTCCTCCCCCCTCCTTCCTTGTTCATCATTTTCCATCTTCTCTCCTCTCTTTGCTCAACAAGTTATCGCCAGAATTTTAATGATAACGAGCCCATTGTCTTGGCCGAAGAGCCCGTGCGAAATAAGAGGAAACGGTGACTTTTTTCCACGGCGGTTGTTATTTCATTTTCAAGTTCAATGGAATCAAAGTCACAGACCTCTGCCATCCACTTGTGGTTGAAGAGGGGAGGGGATAATTCTTTTCCCCCCGTTTATTTATTTATTTAACGCGTTTTGAGAAAGGCGTTGAATGAGATGAAGTTAGGGTGGTCAATTCATCTTGTTACGGAGGATGATTTTAATTTTAGCCTTGGGGATTGAGGAGCAAATAAAAGATAATTCGTGATCAATCGCTTTGTAGCGGCCTTAGGGTGGAAATATTGGAAAACTTGCGTAAACGGAAAATTTATAAGTTCTTGAGTTTTAAGTTTATCTGCTTATATTACGAATTTGAGAATAGGCGTGTGGATACGGTAGTTAATCAATTGTTTGATTTATTCAGAAAAAAAAAAGAATATATTATCTTTTCGTGAATCTGCCGAAATACAGTTTTAACGGATATAACAGATATCTGTAAAATTAAAAAGAATTTTTTTTTAAAGGAAAAGGACAGCTAAGGGAAAAAATATTTTAAGGCAATAACTTTTTTGTATAAAATATAAAAATTATAGACCCACACTATTGCCTATTTCATACGATCGCTTATGGTCCACTGCGTACCATTACTGCAAACATTAATTACAATAATTGCCTGAAATAGTTAACGAACGGTATGAATTGCCTTAAATACTGTTTAGGTCTTTTCCTGAATACTTTCTCTTAAGATAAATTTGGCTACATCAATACAGTTATTTAAATATGAGAGTATCAAAGAATCTTTCAAGGAATCGTTGCTAATTCTGTGATTCTAAAACACATAGATTAGGACTTGTTTTGCTGAAAAATTGTGACATTAATGATCAATTTAAGCTACCTAAATTTGTTCTTTTTTTATGTGTATTAATAATAATTAAAGGAATCTGTGGGTTCTATTGATACTCAAAGCCTTTAATAATACTGTTGTTAAAGAATCATCAAATTAAATTAATTTTATTTCTGAACAAGTTCCTGTATATATGGGAATAATTACTCGTAGAATATGCATAACTTTCATTACATTTTATATTAATGTACTCTGCAGTTAATTATGTCATAAAGGCTATTATTATCCTAAATTGTTTTACTACGTGGTCGCAGTAATAGAATGGCCATGGTCACGAACTCTAGGTCGGCGTTATCCTTTTCCAGTTCTGATTTCACTAAAAATCCACCAAGTGGAGGGACTGATCCACATTAATGTGTATTTAAGCTCCATGCATACACCATTTAAAATTAAGTGATGTATTAAATACACTCCTTGAAAGTAGTATGTATTAAATATCCTTATTTTGGTACCAACACATTCCTTCGAAAAGCGAATCCACTGCAGATTGTAGATCTCAATTTTCTGCGGTATGCGCCTGTGATGCCTATTGCACTGCTCGAGCAATAAGTGCCCCCACATGTTCGATGGGAGAGAGATCAAGGGAGACTGTAGGGCAAGGAAAGATGTCAGTTCCATTCAAACCATTGAGAGCTCGTCATACGACATGATACCCGGCATCGTCCGGCTGGAATAACGTGCTGGGTTTACCTGCGCAAACAACTAAACAAGTCTGACATTAAACTGTCAGAAATGTGCATAAGAAATATCCATTTTCCGAACTTGATGCCACCCCAAACTATTGAACATGGTTTGGAACTGGTGCGACGCTCAATCATATGGGCTGGTTTGTGACCACACACATAGTGGCGTAACGTACACCCCCACATTGCGGGGGAGGGGCTAGGATTCTAGGGGGCCCAAAGTCTGACTGACGTCAAATACGTGCCGTTTGTAAGATTCAGATTGGGGTTTAAAAGCCTTACTTTGCAGGGGGGGGGGCTAATATTCTCCTCTACGCTACTGTATGTGACGTTTCCCGGGAGCTGCCACACCCGTCCATGACCGTCATTCCTCCATAAATAAATCGGTTTCATCTGATAACAGTACCCACAGTCCAGTGGGATAATGTTGACACCAATTCAAGTGTGATAAGTGCTTTAAAAAACTTCTGCGGTTGGTTGCCGCATGCGCTGCCATTATTCCTACAAATTGTGGCGGATGGCTTAACTGCTGACAGATTCACCTTCTGATGAAGTCACGTGGCTTAAAACATCACATGCCTTGGCAAACGGGTCTCGATGAACCATCGGTGAATCTGCCTATCACTAAAATTTTAAGTGTTTTTTGCGATCCACTATCTCTCTGCCATTCTGAGATGATCCCGCACATGCATTGCACATACATTAATGAATTGTTTTCGAATCCCATCTAACACTATGGACAGTTTCATGGGTCAACAAACCGAAATCATACAGCTCAAGAATCCAGCCTCGTTCCGCAGGCAATAAATGCTGGTATTCAGTTCGTTAACGTTTCCAAGGTATATCCTACGCTTCTTCATCAATTCAAATGCTGTTATTCATCGCTGATCGCATGTACAGAGTGAACAAGATATGTTGGCTTTTATAGGTATCATTTAACTATATATATGCGCGCACAAATGTAATCATTTGTATGAGTTTTTCGCCTCTACCTATACAGTAATTTATATGGTGTTGCAATTTCACATTTGAAAAGTGTAATATTTGAATGAATAGCGCCTATAATGTTATGTAGATGTGTTACATTAAAGAAGGAAACATATATGATTGGATTTTTAACTGTGGTATTTTAAGAATTATCAATAAAAAGCAAGCAATTATAGATGTTGAGTACATTTAGAAACTTTTGAGAGTAACTCAGGGGAAGAGTTTAGATCTTTATACTTTACAGTAAGAAAGTTGTGAATTACATATGCGTACGAGAAAAACATACATACGTTTATTTTTCATTTCAAAGGATTCATAACTTTTGGCTTGAATTTGTAAGATTAAGCTTAAATATCATGATGGGTATCTGATTTTCTGTTCATAGTAAAAATTTGCAAATTTTTTTTCTTAATCTTTTTCAAAACTTACTCTCCACATTGCATAACATGAGTTTTACAGATGTAAGTGGCAACAGCATTATCTAATTTAAATCTAAAAATATAAGTACATTTGATACAAATATAAAATGAAAAGGAAGGGGAGAAAATACAAATATAAAGAAGGGGAGGGGGAGGTACCTGTAAAACTTTAAAAATCTATACAGTAAACAAAATTACTTTTAGGTTTTACTTACTATAATTACCGATTGCGTTCAATTATTTGGTCGTGACTTCTGTAGCCGGGTGGTCAAGGTCATGGACTCGTGACGTCATGAGTTCGAGCCAAGTACCA
Source organism: Trichonephila inaurata madagascariensis (assembly GCA_019973955.1). Classification (NCBI taxonomy): domain Eukaryota; kingdom Metazoa; phylum Arthropoda; class Arachnida; order Araneae; family Nephilidae; genus Trichonephila; species Trichonephila inaurata. The sequence continues at coordinate 926,317 of BMAV01002554.1, read as the reverse complement.
CTGAAGACGCGACGTCCAGAGGGGGTCGATGCACGTTAAATATATCGAGTCTCAAATGTCCTCCCGTTGGAAGTTAGGAGAGGAGGGGTCAGCTCAGGTCTCATCCACGTAAATTGACCATGGTTCAAAATTACGAGGTCCGTCACTATTAACCCTCGAGCAGCTTTATAGTGCAATGTGAATATAATATTCACTCAATTTTATTTGGTCGGTTTTCTAACCGAAATTTTTGGCATTATAATTATTCTTTACTATCAACGATAACCCATAGTTTATCAAAAGACACGAAAAAATAAAAATAAACAAATTTTTAATAAAAAATAAATTTTGAAAAATAAGTTTTCATATTTGATGATATTGAAGAAAGGACGTAAATTATTATACAATAATTAATACAGATTTAACAATTAATGTCCTTTTTTGGATCATAAATTTTCAACAGATTTTGAGTACTTATGAACAAAGATTTAATTCTTGCAGATATTTAGTACAACTTGAAAAGGTTAAATGTGTATTAAAACCGAAATGAGATAGAATAAAATTAAACATTATTGGCTTCTGTTAAAATCCCTGTATTAGGGGGGGGGGGGGGTAAAGTAATAGCTTAATTAGTCTAACTATTATTCTATATCGCAATAAAAAACAAAGTTTTTGAATGAAATAATATTCGAACATAGAATTAGACTGGATTTCTGAAACTCTTAATGTTGTAGGTGATATTTTAATGATGGTATTTAATTAATGTTTCGGAAATACTTTCCCGTAATAGACACTTAAAAAGTGTTATTTCTAGGATGGAAATTTTTATGCCCTATAATAATTATTCCATTCTAAGTAAAAAAAATAATGATTTGAATTCTTCACTTTTGTATTATTAAATAGTTCAAAAAAATATAATTTTTTTCATAGGAAAATTTCGTGTTTATACATATTTTAGATAATTTTATGCCGTTTGGAATGTGCTTTAGTAAAGGCAGTAATGAGAATAAATAGCTTAAATGTTTGCTTCCAAATTCTCCGGCACATGTACTACATGCACATTGATACTAACTTACCGTAAAGTCCTGCGTATAACATGCACTTTTAACACAAAAAATAAGATCCGAATTTACGGGTGTGAGTTATACGCTGGGTATAAAAATGTCAGCTTTAAAAAGAAACAAAGATGAGCATAGAAAAAAAAATAGACTTCTACATACATCGAAATATACTGTTTCTTTTAAAGAAATGACATTCCTTATAAGCTTGAAATAATACCTCGAATAAATGACTTAAAAAACATAACTGCATTGCACACGTGCATTTCAGGTTGCTTCGTAAAAAAGGAGGTGCGTGTTATATGGCGAATATATCTAAAAATTATAAACATTTCCGCTTGAAAGTATAGGCGTTTTACGACGGTGAGCATTATATGCCGGATTTTATGGTAATTAAATTTGTAATAAGAAATGAGATCATGAAGAAGAATTTAAAAATTTTGTACAAAAAAAATTAAACAAGTGTTCTTTCGAAACGAAATAGTTTTTGCACGTTTTTCACACATTTAGGGTAATGCATTATCCTTGCTATTCATTACATCCATTATCATTATCATTGTATTCCACTCATTAGTGTTGAAATTTTTCACAAAATTCCAAACTTTGTAAATGGATTGGAATTCTTTTCTTTTCTAGAGAAAATTTATCACTGAATTAGGAGAACATACAAAAATAATAAAATGTTTATAAGGCATTATATAAAACTTATGTGTATTTGCTGTTCCACCTAAAATATTTTTGTTTTTCATCCAACGCCTTTCTCATCCTTAAACACTGATAGACATGACTGAGTACTAGGCATTTGCAGACCTTTAGTAGTTATATTTAACAAGAGGTCATAAGATACTTATTTAAAACAAATCTAAAAATAGTAAACATTATTTATTCCCACTGATATGTCTCCCTAAGGGGTGAGAATTGAAATCCATGTTGCTTGAAAATACGCTTGGTTGAGCGCGCTAAAAGCATCAAAATGAAGATCAGACATTTAAAGAGTTTCTCTTTGTGTTTTTATTCATTTTTAATCTTCCTTTTCTCTCTCTCTCATTCGGAGAGGAACAACGGATAAATTCTTCGAAGGGAGTTTGGAAAAAAAAAGTTTATGACCCTCGATGTTTGGTTCATTTGTCTTTGTGATTTCAACTGTCATCGAGTCACGGAGGGTTGCGCCATTTGTTATTCGCTTCAATTATTCACGCGCTTTGTTTCGAATAATGCTTCCAACCCCCGGGTAAGTTTGTTTTTTTCATAGAAAAAAACATTCTTTCTGAAAAATTAATCCTGTATTTATCGGCTTGGCTAGAAAATTCATCCAGGTGATAAAAATTTAATTTTTTTTTTTTTTTTTACCCAATAATTTCTAAGAAATTTGTTTTTTCTTCGATGTGAATTTTCTAAGAAAAGTGTTAAGTCAGCTTGGTGAAAATTAACCAACCGTAATATTTATCAGTTTTATTCGGAATTCAATAAAATATGATGTTGTGTTAATTGTTGATTCTATTTCTTTTTCAGGTTCGAATGAATGAAAATGACTGAAAAGTTTTAGAATATGGAAACAAAAGTAAGTTTTTTTTGCTCTTAAAAGCTCTTTTTTAAATATTTCAACAAGCATGTAAGTGCCTTCTTTACACTAATACAGGTTAAGATTCAAATTTTAATTAACCTGTTCAAGTATTATATCCGTAAATGTATTCTACTTTTTTCTGATACTTGTTACACTTAATACATTTATTTTTCTTAATCAAAATCATATTTCTATAAAAAATACAGCTTCGACACATTAAATAATTGCCATAAATTCATTTTAAGAAATTACCAACTTTTATGAAGAGAGATTCCATATACTCTCATCCACCTTCACACATTTTGTACTTACTCTCGTATACTTGGAATCATAACTACACACAGTTATTTTACTATTATTTACCTAAGTGCCGCAATAGATGACATCGTTTTATAAGAAGAAATTTGAAAGTAAGTATGCTGGATGTTTTTGTCGTCTTTGTAGAAATGAGTTATTTTGCTTAGAATTTTTTTATTTTAAAAACGAAAAAATATACGTAAGTAAAAATTCGACTTATGAAAGTAGATAAAGTGTATTGGTCAGAATGGAGTACTCGTGTGCTTATTCTTCTTAATTCACGTGATTTTTCCTATACATGGCAACCAGGTTGGTTTCAGTCCCTCTCGTTGGCCGTCTGCTAATATGGCAGGTATACTTTTTGCAATTTTTGTTAGTTTAATTTGCCATATGTTAACCTACTTTTATGCAGAAAGGGGAAAGTATTGGCTATACCTGTTAAAAGAAGTTTACGTTTATTACACGCATAAATAAAGATTTTGAGTAAAGAAGATTACCATACTCAATACTCACCATATTGTTACCAGATTGCAATTGGCATAAAACACAATTTCGAAATCAATAATTAGTTTCAAAACTACCGGAAATTATGGTTATAAAAAGCCAAAAGATCGATGATAGTGTAAAAAAAAGTATATGAATGATTCTATAATTTTGGCAGCAAGGAAGTCTCCCAGAAAATCAGTTAAGGCAAGCTGGCTTAGGAAACGATGGTAACCTCCCTGGCCAAAGGACAATTCACAGAAGGCTATTCAGTACCAACTTAAAGTCTTATAAACTTCCAAGAATATTTCTACCCGATTGCCATCTTGTGCAAAATATTGAAGATGGACTAATGAGCAGTGAAAACGTATTATGTGTTCAGACGAGGCATTATTATTGCAGTTTTATGCATTTTATCGATACCCACGCTGCGACTAATACATACTGCATACTACTACAGAGTTGCATACTCTCTCTAACTTTGAATATACTTGTTTTTCTATCGCTATAATTTATCGATATGTGGATATTCCACCTATTCTTTTTGAGGTTTTAATCAGGGCGTATTTAATTGACATGCTTTCAGAGTAAAGCAATATTTTGCGGGCATTAAAATCTCTGATATTGCGTTATCCTACTTTACAATACAATTTGGATATTTTACGAGTGGGCCAAAAGACAACAAATTGCTATACAGACTTTCTACTTAATCTTCTGAAATTTGGTTTCCATTTAAAAATGTCAAGAAGGTTTAGCCTGTAGTAAGTTTTCAAACCCCTACCTGAAATACAAAAAGTGACACTGAAATTGTAAATTGAACAAAGATATGTGGTAAATTTGAAGAATGCCGTTGATTCAGGTAACGCCAGCAAGCATAGAACAACTCATGCGTCAACAAACGGTGGTGTCTCATTTTGCAGAATATCCTTGATGTTCCGATGTAGACCAGAACTATTACCCGTCGATATGTTGCTAGTAACTTGCTCTCATGGCATCTCAAGAATACTGCCATTGACCCCACAGCACAAATGACTTATTTTGCAATGGTGCCGGGTTAGAGTAACATGGACGATGGAAAGGCACGGGGACGTGTTTTCAAGATGAATCCCTTTTCTGTTTGTCCAGTAATAATCACCATGAAGGAGTGCGTGGTGCCGACATGAGAACATATCTAATACGCACCGTGGTCACATCTAGGAATTGGGGAGGGGGGAGTGGAACTTATAATGCTACAATGCAATATTTTGGTTTAGAGTGCTATTGCGTACAATAACAGTTCAGTCCTGGTTCTTACTGAGGCACTATGAAGATCCAATGATGTGCTATGGCCAATGGTACACCTTTTCCCTCGGAGTCCTCTTCCAATACCCTTTATCCGATAGACTACATCCGACCACACACTACACGCATCATCAGATGTTCTCTTTAAGATACACATATTTTTTTTTCTGGCTACCATTCCCTTTGATCTTTCCCCAATGGAACATGTCTGGGACGTGATAGAACCCTTCTTACAGAAGACGCTGTGATAAATTGTTGATAGAAAATGGAGAAAAGCCCCTCCTTTCACCATATGTGCTGCCATTTACTGTTTCTAGACGTGTTGCTTCGTACGCCGCCGTCTACAATATGGTCCTATAATCTACTGAGCTGATGTTCTCGTTGTGTATTATGAATATCATTTATAAATAAACATCCCTTATTGTTCGTTGCTGTCTCTCTCTGTTTACCGAGTTTCTTCATTTTCTGGCCATTCCTTTTTGGTTTTACGTTTTCGACATCTTGTAGAGTATTCGCAAAACTGCTATAATCCCTCTCATAAAGAATTTTATAAACAATTAGTCCTAATTCGTATTTAATCCCCCTATCATTTATAATGTTATCAAGGATTTACTTTAACGTTTTCAGAGTAACTTAAAAACTGTATATACATATATATATTACTAAATATATGAAAAAATTGTATATTTTTTCTTTTTGTCACTCAAGAAAATCTTTAATTTAAAAGAAGAATGTGCTAATATTCTGCAGTTTGTAACATTAAACAACTATTAGTAATGCATTGCAATTTTTTTCAGTACAAAAATAAAAACACGATGCTATCCAATCATATAGTCAAATTTTTTTTTCTTAAAATATCTGTATATTCCATAAATCTTGTATATGGAAATATTTTGTTCACTGAATTGATAAAAAAAAAACTATAAACATAAAAGTAAAAATCTTTTTTATCTATAGCATTAAGAATCATGAAACATTATCAATCAGTTTCTTTGACAATCATCCTAAAGAAGCAGGAAATTTATTTTCATGTTTTATCATTTTCTTCTAATGCAGGTACTATCTGCTTTTCTACAAATTCATATTCATAGGTATGCATCACAGCAGGCCGCGTAGACTCATTTCTGTTATCTGACTATTGCACAAACAATATCACAAGAAAATAAATTGTTTCATCGTTTTCCTCTCCCGTTAAGATTCGTTCCGATATCATCTTTACTTTTAAAATGGAAATCAGCATCTCTGCGCAAATGGACTGTGGGCTTGTCCAGTAATTTCGCGCTTGCATAAATGCTATGAAAAAGAATTGGTGATCGCTCAAGGGCCCCAAAGCGCCAATCCTCTTTGGCTTCTGAGTCCCAGATTAGATACACTCTTAATTATGATTGACTGGTCATACGTCTGAGAATTTCTTCGGACGCGAGTTCCTTCTACACACCTTAAAAATGATTATCAGTACGATAATGAAGTAAAAGGTGTCAAAAATATTCGTAAGGCATAAATCACTTATAGAAGCTACCAGAGAATTCAAAATTCTATTTGGGTACTTAAAAAGAATCAAATTTTAATAGTACTTTGAGTATGGAAGCGAATAATTCGAAAAAAATACAAAAACAATTGGTTGTCTCTTCAGGGGAAGGCGGTGTCGGATATCTTGGAGGTCTGATAAGATCCAAAATCTTACTATCTACCGATCTTCAATTAAGTGGAATCATGAAACGTTGATCTGGAAGATTTTCAATTAGTTATACTTGATCTTGTTCCATTTTCTGAAGACTCAAAGAAATTATTAACATGTGATATCCCATTAAATTGTGTTTAAATTACTGTTTGAAAACTGATGAAGTAATTTTGGAGAGATTAAAGTTTTAATAGATTGTGAGCAGTAGCCAAGTAAAAGAATATTTAGCACTATCAAACACAATTATAAACCTTTAAAAATCCTTTTTTAAAAGAACATCTATTTAAAAGCTTTTGTTGGTCCGATTTTTGTGTCTTCTAGATTAAAAATTACTCGTCAACGCCTCTATGTATACTATCAGGAACGTCTTAAGACTTCTTGAGACCCTGGGCCCTTACACATAAAAGTAGATCCTGGGTCCCTACGTAAAAGTAGGCCTGGGCCCCTACACAAATGTCGGCCCCCCCCCCCCTATGATCCATAAAAGTAGACAGTACATAGCATATGTTGTCAGATATTCGTACAAACCCGAAACAAATAAAAATGTGTGACTTATAATTGCACACACCAGCTCGACCGACTGCTGCCATTTGACTAAATGAGTAATGATGGTGTACGGTGGTGGGTCTAGGCCTATACTCGGACGACGGTCATTACATGCAATCAGTTGACATATCGTCTAAAATTCCCAGTTTTTCGGTGAATACAACTGGAAATAACATTTGACCCTTTAAAATGATTCAAATCATGATCTTAAAGTCTAAGTAGAGAACGAGATGATGCCCCCATTGTGACCGACCCTGGGCCCGGGCCCATACCTCCACGTATGCTAGAGGCTTTTAAATGCAAATAAATAATATATTTAATAATACAGACTGTAAGAACAGATGCTTATTCAAATTAGGATTATAAATTCAATAGAGAATTTTACTCAAGCATAATCATCACAATTATACGTATTTTTAAGTAATGATTCAAAAAATGTGTTTTTCTAAACTAAGGCCTTAATTTAAAATATATCACATATTACTATACGGAGAGAGCGAAAATTGGTATCAACTTTGAAACATTTGTAACTTTAGGAAGAGAGCGAACGCATGTGTTTTAGTGATAAAAAAACGACTTTCTTTCTCTCGTTTCCTTTACATATTATTCACTTTTTACTGGACTAATATAAACATGTGATGTTTTCATTTCGCATCGCATTCTTTGCCTCTTTGTTCACAGAAAATTAACATTCTTTTTATCACAATGAGCAAATTTTTCTTTCTTATAGATTTTCAGAATAAAATTAATCATACCAATTACTTAAGTTCTTGATTAGAAAATGCCTTGAAAGAAAAAGATGCTGCATTGCATATGTTTCATAAAGAATTCACCTAAGGGCTTTTTAAGGGTTCGAACAATCCAAAGAATAATTCGTTTCGGAGAAAATCTTGACCTGGGTAAAAGAAATCGGAAATTCAGAAGCTAATTCCTTTTCTCGTAAATAGATAAGAAGAAACCAGTTTTCATCGCTTTTTGACACTTCTCTTTCTAGGGATTTATTTTCTCATGTTTTCAGCTGTAACTGTTCATTCACGTCGACCGGTCTTGGACATCAAAAAGAATTATTACCGAAGTAGATTAGGTATTTGAATACTTTTTGAAATATTGGATTGAGAACTCTGTAGGGGAAATGTAATATATCGATTTAAATTTATCCCACAATATTTTCTGTTCCTTTCAACCGAGACAGAAATGAATTGTAGAAAAAAAGAGACAACACCCATATTGATACCGGTATGAGACATCAGTGTAATTTATATTGAGATAAAATGAATGATTATTAAAAGAAATGATGTTATATCTTGAGATGTACACGTTATGGGGCAGTTTATGCAGTTTATTGAAAAATGCACAATCAAAACTTAAAGTAAAAGAAAAGCAACTTGTGAAATGACAAATAAAATGCAATTTAGTTAAATTAATATTTAATTTAGGCTTCCTTTTCGATTGAAATAAGTGGCTTTTTCCTTGTTTTCTAGAATACCGAATAAGTCAAGTAGAACGAGAAAAAAAAAAGAAATGTGCAAAATTCGAACAAATGTATTTTTCAAAGTGGCTTTCTTAATTTGTTTTCGATGTTCCCTATAATATATCTTTGCCCTGTCCTCTTATGTTATTTTGATTCACAATGCAACTGTCTTCAGCGAACTTAACGAATCATTGTAAAGCGTTGCAGGAGGGCGACAAGTGATTTATATTCTTTTATTTATTTACGAAAATCTCTCGATAGACAAATGATTGCATGTAGAAAAATGTATAATATTAAAGAGAATATGAAAACGAACAAACACCGAAAGTTATTGAACACAATAAAAATGAAAATAATTTCTGCGTTTCATTTAATTCTTTTTAACAGGCAATTGCGAACCATTTCCTGTGAAAGTTGGATGAATCATTTCTTTCTCATTTGAATGATTCTTGGATATTTCCCCGGAATTTTCGATGAACAAATATCTATCGACGACAGATTATTTACAAAATGAAAAAATTTTGAGATTGCTGTTTTTTAACTTTTCAATTCAAGACCGTTAAATAAATTTCTGTGACTTATTGACATTACGCGATTCTAAGAGATGAGTCGGAAAAATATCTGGTTGTGACGGTAAAAAAGTTTGACACTTTTATTAATTAACGCAAAAAAACTGAAATGCCTCGTACTGAATTAGAATCATTACATGTTTTTATAAAGTTACTGATAACTGTTAGTTGCTGGTCTGTTTTTATTATTTATATATAAAGATACTGATCAATTTATTGCTATAGATGATATAATGAAAAAATCAATAATAATTGTAGTTATAATGAAGAATTAACAGTTGGGTGATTCTCATAAACTGTTTAAATAGTTAATTCATTTAAAAAGATACAGCAGTCAGAACTCTTTTCTGTAAAAGATACAAATTCATGTAACTTTAAATATTGTGAAACTTGATTCTGAAAAAGGGAAGGCTCATTCCTAATTATTTCATGTTTTTGAGTAGTGACTGAAGAAATGGTCTTGTTGTCTGAGTTTATGTAAACACAGAAATTTCGTAATGTCCATGTATAAAGCAAAATATTCAAAAACAATATATATATATATATATATAATTTAGTTTCTTTTCATGCATCGAAAATATGTAAAACATTGATGATGAAATAAAATAATGTTTAACAATCACAGGTATGATGAAATTTTTTTTGATGAAGTGTATTGAGAGAGAATGGTTTGGCTAATTAACGACCTGCTCTAAAATATGTATTGGGTTTTCCGGTAGAGCTGATATATAGTTACATTCAAATTCCTCTCTTTAGACAATTCTATACCTTACAAGAAAAATAGTGCTGACTAAGAAATGAGCATTTAGATATTTATATTTAAGGTATCCGACTACGTTCGGAACCGTGATTTTGCAAAACCGTATAAATAGATAATATATATGATATTTAGTATCACTTAGATTAGAGAAAATGTATATAAAATTGTTTTAATAACAGTATTACAATAAAAAAATTTTTAAGTACAATATTTTGACAAAAAATGAACATAGAATGACCCCTTTTCAAAATAGACTCCTTTTGTGAAAAATGCTTCTATTATAATAATATTTTGCCTGTATATAGCTCAAACCTCTGTACGGAGGCTCAACTAGAATTTTTGAAATATAAAACTTAGAAGTGGGTTTATCCATGTTTCACGACAACAGAGGGGAGAAATTTTAAGAAAAAAACGCCGAGAATTATATATTTCAATGGGTTGTAACTCTGAAAATAATGGGAATTTTTCAAAAATTATAGTTGAGCCTCTGTACAGAGGTTTGAGCTATATACAGGCAAAATATTATTATAATAGAAGCATTTTTCACAAAAGGAGAACATTTTGAAAAAAGGTTATTCTAAGTTAATTTTTTGCCGAAATATTGTATTGAAATAAAAAATTTTGTCAAAATGTCCTTAAAACAATTTTATACATGCATTCTCTAATCTAAGTGTCACTAAATATCATGAAAACTATCCATTTATGCGCTTTTTTAAAATCACGGTTTCGAACGTAGTCGGATACCTTAATGTCGTACATCTTCATATTCCCTCTAAGTTTGTTCAATCCTATGCAGTCCTTAGTTTCTGCGATTTTTTAAGATCCAGTGACCTTCAATGATAAGAATGTCTTAGGAGCTTGCAAATGAAGAAAAAGTTATATTACACCACAGGAAAGAATTGGAAAAATCATGTATCAAATTAATAGCGAACGAATTCAATTATTATTATTTATTTATTTATTTATTGAGAAAAATAGAAGGCACTGTAAATAACATTTCGTTTAACAATACTTACAATCGTATTTATCCAGCTGTCTTTCATTTGGTTTCCCAACGTAAATTAATTACTGTGTGAAAATTCTTTCGTGGTCCTTCAGTAGTTGTCTTGGAAAATATTTCACCATTCTTTCACAGCTTCCGTACACATATATTGTTTAGCTTTTAAATAATTTCGGTTTTAACTGCTAATTAAATGATTTATTAAAATGATTGCTTTAAAAATATGACAAATTAATTAATCAAAACAGTCAACCCGTGTAACAAATTAGAGAAAGACTGACAATCATTTAAAAATATACTTCTAAAGAGGTCACTGAGAATATCTAAACCACAATAGAGTAAGTGAATGCAAAAATAAAAGAGGTTTTGTATGCGTGTGCATCAGCGATTTGTCTCTATTTGTTTAACAAAAATGGAATGGGTCGACATTTTCGTGTGGTATTATACCAGTTGAAAATGTAATTAGCGATTTTCTACATACATACAAATCATCGTAAGCCGTGGAACTAAAATAACAAATACATTTTCACTAAAAAACTAAATTAACCGAGCACTGTTTCTTACAATTTGATTTCAAAGTAACTAATTAAATTAGATATGTTTCTGCATTAGTTATAATTAACCTAGTTATTTATGTCAGCTAAAAGGACACTTTTTCTTAGAGTTTCTTTCATATTATAAGAATTAGCTATTAAAAGAGCATTATGCTTTGAATTCCATTCCGGTCCAGCGAATTTCCTATGCAAGAATTTTTTAAATTAGTATACAATTGTATCTCAGTCGTAGTCGTTTTCAGAACTACTTAGCGAAATTTAGCCCTTATCTTGTCGGTGAATCAGATATAAGAAGGATTTAGGATTGCTATTCTTATGCAGAAAATTGTTCTTAATATGTCTGAAACACAAATGTGACACTGTCCATCAAAAAGAAATGATTATTAGAGATTAACACGCAACTTCACTTATCATGAAAAGGGAAATGCACGATAGGCCCGGAATGAATAATGCGTGTAATCACATCTTCATCAATATTTTAATACTGCAGACAAAGCAATTCAGTCTGCGCAAGACAGATTCCTCAGACTTGATCTCTCATCGAATGAACTCAAGTAAGATAGTGAGCGTTCAAGTATTTTCTTTAATGCGTATATATATTTATTTGTGATCGTCAGTAGATGTTTATGAGTGATGTAACTATTATTTAACAAATCCTGGACCAGCTAAGCTGAGTCACAGATAAGATTTGTTGTCAGGTTCATCATTAGAAGCTGTGCATGATTGTTTTGAGTAATATTTTAATTTTTAAATGATTCGGGTTTTTTTTTTCAAGAACAAACCATTTTTCTTTGTTACCGTATGGTTATTATTGTCTTGTCTATTGCTTGAAATGATGGGGAAATTAAACATGTTTGTTGTTTCAATAACATCAACTTAAAGAGCTTTAATCTTTACACTTCAAGGGGAGAAACATTTGATTCAAATTTTGATTAAATCACTTCAGTATTGTGACGCTTAAGAAAATTAATTATAAAGTGAGACTTAGGAAATTAAGTATTTGGTTAATTTACGTCACAGTTATTTTTTTCAGTATAAAGATTTACATAGAAGTCATTCAAAATATTACTTTATTAGTGTTCAGACTTTGTTATTTGTGAGGAAGGAGGCAGCACAAAACCGTTCTCTTCAGTGTTTTCCACGGAATCTCTCTTCCCCACTCCATGGTCTTGGGATGGGGGGGGGGGATTCTGACACCTCGAAATCTGTCAAAATATAGGTTCTAATCCTTTGATGCTAAATAAAGTAAGACTCGTGTGTTTTTTTTTCCTTCCGAAATAGAGATTTGTAATTATGATTTTTTTTAGATAAAAAATATATGATTAAAATTTTAAGTAAATATTAACTTATTACATTATATATATATAAAAGCACTAATTTTATTATTTAAATGCTTAGAATAATTAAAGATAATTAACGGACTATTTGCATCTCGTTTTGAACATGGAACTGAATAATCATAGATTCATAGCTCTTATATTTATCTCATAATTAGGATCCCAGTTTAAAAGATGTAGGCTTACGTACTTATTGTTGGTCCTTGAGGCTCAATCAAGATCATCAGTTAGATTGCTACCGCATCCTACACAATGAAAAGTAAAAAATTATACCCACTTGATAAATAATCTCAAATGAATCTAAATTCTCTTTACACGTTTATTAACAGGTTTATGTAACTATATTAATATTGAAAATCTTGGATGTTTCGTTTTCCGTAAAAAAATGTGTTGATAAAACATTAATTTCAAATATTAAATAGAAATTAACACAAAATTTGTTTGTTCAAAACGGTACGGATATGAAACAAAAGAAATTTTGAAATAAAAATATTTAATTTATTTTACAAATAATTATGATACTTTTTTCTAAAAGAATTTGTTCTATCGGTGTGGGATAGGTTTGTACAGATATGTTTATGTACAAGAGAAATTTAAATTACTTTTGTAAAAGACATTATAATAAATGATATACAAGTCTTTGTTATTTAAATCTCACAAAAATATAATTCATTATTACTTTTATCGAAAAAGCATCCAAATTTCAACAAAAATTTTCTGAAGAAGAAAACAATTGATAAATATATGTATTTGTGTTCTCTCAAATGGAACATAGTATGACTCCATTGATGTCTTTCTTTGTTAGTGGAAAATCTGGTTTAAAAAAATAAAGCGTTTTGTTTCGTCAAAAAATAAACATTTATTCTAATCATTAACGTTTTTCACATTCATCTAATCCCCACTTCACAAATTTCAAAAAGACACGCAACAAGGGGTGGCACTGAAAACAAAAGTATTTCGCTTTGAATTTCTTGACTTTGATCATAACTTAAGAAAACAGCTGTCATAGCTCATTGGTCTTGAAAATGTTTGCTATCAACTTAGTTTCTGACCCCGCCTTATTTTTCTGTCTTTCAAGAGGAAGGCTTAAGGGGAAAGGGGACCTCTGAGACTGCTAAATATGGATGTCAGAATGAAGAATAACCGAAATTTGTAGCCGGTCACTGGTTTGGTCACATAGTTGGTGTCTTGAGAGCTTTTCAAAACTTCATCCGCTTGATTCAGTTCTAGGAAATTATTTTATTTTTGAAGGGTCATCTTTAATCTTCAGCAAAAGACAGAAAACCCTCCCCACTCTGTCATTCCAGCTTTTTCAGATTTCTTTTCTGCATATGGTTTCTTACTTTGGACTTACGTTTGAAGTTGCATGCCGTTATTGAAGCTTATTAGAAATTCTAATTCGATGTCTTGAAGAATATAATTGTACAGCGGAGGAGAAATGGAATGTGGAAAGTAGACAGCTTTAGAATGATTAAGATATGCCATCATAAAATAGAAAACGGATATCTTTGAAAAGTATGTATTTAAAGATACACAAGATCTTGTATAAAATAAGTCTCTGGAAATTAATAAGTATCAAAACTGCTCCACCTGTTGAATATGCGTCAATCTCTTCCTTATTAAATTGCATAGCAGTTGGTCGAATACTCCTGATTGAATTAAATTTTTATTTACTTGTTAATTCTAAATTTGATTGCTGTGATAGGAGCTTTTAAGCTGAATGTTTATTTATCAAATATTTGTGTCAAGAGTTTTCTTCCATTCTAATAAGCTGCAAAACAAATTATATTTTGTTTCAACAATCGAACTCAATAAACTATACAGTATATTTTAAAAATCTATATATAAGATAAAGCTTTAATCCTATTTTGTAAGTAAATGTTTTTTAAATTTTAAAAAGAATTCTTTGAAAAAGAATTTGGAAGATATTTATGATTTATGGCACGTATTGAAGTAAAAGAATAATATACTAATGTTGTTATAGCTATTTAAATTTCTTGAATCATTAGAAATAGAATCTAGTGTAATTTCTTCTTTTCTAGTAAGAAATTCATTTTCATATAAGAAATACGAAACTCGTGTATTTCATGAAAATCTTATGTGTAAGAAACCATTTATGTGTAAGATATTAAAAATTTTAAATTGATTGAGATAATATTTTTTTAAAAAATATTATATGCTTGCAGTCTAAATTTAGGAAATCGAATTTTTAAACTTAAAGTATATTTGTTTATCCAAACACAAGTTACTATAAGGAGTCTGTGTAAAACTGAAAAATGGCCAGCAACAATCAAATCCTCAAATTATTTTTTCTGTTATGATCTTAACATGTTGAAACGTTTCTCAATGACTTCAAAATGAAGTGATAAAATAAAAATCGAAATAAATACGAAGTCTCACCCCAGGCGACCTATTAAATGAAATCGTTCCTGAATTCCAACTGAAATGGTCTACAAGTCCGAAAACGTAGAAATCTTCGAAATAAAGTACAGCTCTAAGCTCTATTTCCATTAATAACTGTCGCTGCTTAACTGCTATTCGTGTTATTGGAGCAGGAGGGAGGAATTGAGGGGCGAGGTCTCCATGCAGAAAAAATAACGAGCTTTGAGGAGGGGGTAGCTATTTGCTAGGCATGGTGCAAGCACTAACAGTCTATGTCATTGAAAGGGGCATAATTGCCAATCATCACGAAATAAGTAGTTAAGTAGTAAGTACGGATAATGGTCTATTTTACTCCCAATGACATTTAGAGCTGGAAACGTTTTCGGCTCTCCCTTTTTTTTCAAATGCTTAGTGTGTGGTGGTAATTCCCCCCCCCCTTTGTATAAATGCTAGTCGAAGGTTATTCAGAGGTCAAAATTGCAGATGCCGAGATAAGCGTATCTGAACGATTTCGGGCAGTTATCGGAAAAATAAAAAAGACAGGGATCCTTTTTCGAACCACATTTGTATGGAATGCCGATCATCGAAGATGAGGTGCAGCTCATGTTTTTTAGCAATTTCCTGTTCCTTCTTTGATTACTTTGGGAGGGGGGATTCTTATCCGCTATTCTAAATGTAGTATTCTCCAGTTACATAATACCCATATAAACACTTATGAATTCCTACCTCCATTGGAAATTATTTACATAAGACCCATCACCTCATTAGTCGTAATTAGACGTCATTTACTTGATATGAAGCAACTCACAGAAATCATTTCGATTAATAATATTTTTATATACAGACGTAAAAGCAATAAAATCGAAGGAAAAAACGATTGGTTAATTACGTATAATGCAAACATGTATATTAGTACGGAAACGCCTTTTGCAAAAAATTTATGTGTTAACAGAAAATTTAAAATAAGCTTTCTTCTACTCCTTTTCTTTTTAAATAAAATAAGACAACCATAAACCTGTAGCATAAGTGAGAGGCCAACCTTCGCCTCATAGACATTGACGTAGATAGTTCTGAGTGGGCCCTATATCAAATATCCTTCTGGGCCCTTTTTTAGGCAAGAGAGTCCTGTTAGTGGAACTCTAGTTACACATGTTGGGGTCCCTGTAGCTTGAGGGCCCCGTATCATTGATACGGCGGTAGCTACGCCTCTACTCATAGACAAACAAATTTTTAATTTTTACCTACCAAATTTTAAAGATTACCCTTTGGCACTTTCGTCTACCTGTTTTTTAGAATGTAACCCCTTTTCCCCATAAGAGAAGTCCGTGTACGACATTGCTATCACCAGAGAAAAGTGGTAAAATCCACATCACAATTACGCTCGATAAAAGTATCTTACAATCAACAAACTTGCAATGCAAATGCATTATCTCTAGGCAAAAGGACGAAGCTTGAAGTATTGAAATGAAAATGTATCAATATTGTATCAGAATGTATGTCATATCTATAAGTATCATTTGCAGTGAATGATAAACATTTGTGATATTTGATAAAAAAAACGGGGGGGGCGGGGGTCTGATGCAAAGTACTTTAAAATTAAATTTCAATTTGAATTTGAATTGTTGGGTCGATTTTCGATTGGTTATAATCCTATGTATCTATTACGTAAAATTTAATTATGTATTTGTTATTAATATTTAATTTTATTAATTAATGCTAATTATTCATTCAATAATTAATTTTGTATTGTTTTTGTTCCTGAAAATCGATAAAATCAGAAAAATATGTTGGGTGGCGTATTGGAGCACGATATCAAAATGTTGGACTTTCGACCCTGGCCCCCCCCCCCCCCCCTTGAAACTTTTTTGTGTGCGCTACTGATATATATATATATATATGATGAATCCCCAGTCC
>BMAV01002554.1:882634-894441 GCA_019973955.1 Trichonephila inaurata madagascariensis | reverse complement strand
TGGCGTATTGGAGTATGATACGAGAATGAGGGACTTTCAACCCTCGCTCCCCCTTGAAAAAATCCTGTGTGTGTTAGTGTGTAATTGAGATTTTAAACTGCTTAAAACACACTTGTAATATATTAACGCTAAGAAATTCTCATAATTCGCTGTAACAATTCAGAAACTAGTTGTGGCATTTTAAATAGAAGGTAACTCAACTAAAATACATAAGCAAAATAATAATAATAATAAGTTACGTGTTAAAAAAAAATAGCCTGATAACATGACCATTCCTACATTAAAAACAAATATTATACATTATCTATGTGTTTATTTTATTTTATTGATTTTTTTTAACACACGACGTAATTTCATTTATCTTTTTTTTTTAATCATTATTTTATGATACATTTATTTTCTCTTTTTTTATGACCGAATAAGTATTTTTATTTCTTAATGCATATCATCAGTAACTCGCCTAAGAAAAAAAAAGTTGACCTTTATCTGCCGTCCCAATTGTAACACATACAGAATACACACCCGAGGAAACATTGTCGAATACTCTGAATCGGTATTCACGACACATTCTAACCTATGCAATTTAAAAGGCATCACGGCCCTAAAAATGCACAAAATATTTTGCTGATTCAACTTTTTTCCCCCTCCCTTGGATATTTTCTCGGACATCTGTCAAGTGGCGGCCCTTTTAATTTGAACATTTACCGATCAATCATGCTTTTATCCCTTTTCACACATACCTCTCTCTTGGTACTACCAGATTTTGCTCAGAATCTTATTGACAAATGCATCAGTCTGTTCTTTAGTGGTATAAGTACAACCCTCATCTATTAAAGTTATTAAGGGATTAGTAGTATTAAGATACCTTGTTGCAGAACTATAAAAATTGGGCTCCCGAAATTACACCTTACCTTAACAAAATAAGTTTTGTTTTTCTAAAAAAGCTTGACTATGTTTTTTAAAGAAGTAATCAATCCTTTTTAATCTTCAAAAACTGATTAAACAGACTTGCGTCACTTGTGAGCCAATTCTAGCAATCTTTTTTTTTTTCGTAAATTTCACAGTTCTTAGCGAAATCTTATTATTTCGGAATTTCTTGAAAAGATACGGTCTGCTAAAGTGACTCGCTTTAGGTAAGTGCGGTTTCTATACGCTTAGAAAAAAAAATATTGAGGCTTTTTATTATATTTATGGATTATTTTAACTCGACTTTTTTTTTTGTATTAATGCCACGTAAATTGTTTAATTCTGTGCTTTTACGGTGTTGGTGTTTTTTCTAACGAAAGAATTTTTAAGTGTTTTCATTTTTTATTATTATTATTATTATTATTAGAAGGCTCTTAAGTAATAATTTGTTGAATATGGTATTGATATATCGTAATCCAAATGTAAAATTTTATAATTATTTCTAAATACTTTTGTAAATATCTTTTCTTAGCATCACATTTGATTTAATTCCTTAACTGCCATTGGCCTATATATCCGACTTGCTCAACAAGTGCATTAAGTGCCCTGGACGTATATATACGTCTTTCCGAGAAATATGATCCTTTTCTTTGTGCTGTTGTCAGTAAGACTTTTCCGGAGGCTTTGGAATGCAATAAAATGTCTTTGACTGTATTTGCGTAGGATTTACTTATTTCAAACAAAAATTTGCTTTTATGTGCCTTTTCTTCCCCCCAATACACTGCATACGTGCGCCTTCGTGAAAAACGATGGTACTGGTTAGCGAATCATGTAACTTTTAATAGGCAGAGAGTTAAGGGGTTAAATTTATATTTGATTCTACATAATTGATTTTTCTCATGAAACTAAGTCATAAATGGCATCATCCAGATAACATAAAGTTATCTTTTCCGTTGAAAGAAGAATGAATAAGCATAATCAAGAAAATTAATTATAAAATATATGAAAAGAACTTGAATTTGTGCACAATCATCAATTCTAATCATCTTTAAATATACAAAAAGCGTTTTCACAAGAGAGAGAGAGAGAGAGAGTTTGAGAGAAAAAAAATTATGTTGTAAAACGTGTTCATATCATGTGATAATAGTGAGGATGATAATGTTAGTTCTTTTTCGAACGTAACAGCAAATATTTAGATTTTCATCAAACAGATTACAATGTTTGATTCTATTGACCTTTACAGCTAATTTTACGTGAGAATGACCTTGATTTTAAACACCATAATACTGTATCTGCACCGCTGGTGTAAATTGATTTGGAATATTCGAACAGAATTTTTTTTTAAATGTTCTGAGATTTAGACTCTTAATTGCATCACAAGAGTGTTGCGATAACGTTACTTCATTTGATTGGACTACACAGATGAAGTCAATCCCCTGGTCTATCAGCAGAGGTTAATCAGCCAGCTAATGAAAATCAATTATGTGATGCGAGCAGAATGATTACACAATTCTTCCCACAATTCGTCAAACCTCTGCCTTGGCTAAATACGACCTTATATGGTATAGTGCCTTATCTAGGATAAAATCTTCAACTAAGCTATAAGAGATTTAGTATACGTATTTCATTTAATAAAAATATGTTCAAAAGTAGTGAAAGGCACACTATTTTTATGTAGTGTACAACTTTAAGGGAAAATAAAGAAATATTCACGCTCACACATCAAACAATAGTACTCAGATTTAATGATTATTTTATTTTTTGTTAACATAACTGAGAACAATAATGCCCCGTAATATACCTACAAGGCTCTTAAGACTTTAAAAGAGATGTTAGGCGTAATAAGTAAGAGTAAGATTTTTATCATTTTCCTGCAAAATATTGGAGAGATCATTATCATTGAACATGAATTATATTAGAATTAATGAGAGAATTATCTGTGTATAATATCATTTATTAAAATTGACTAAGATTACCTTTTTAAACACCATTTTACTGTGCCTTCATTTACTGCATGTAAAATGCAGATGAAATGTATAGATAACTAGCTATTACATACCCTCTTTGCTGGGTATTTCGTGATATTGTTATACATTATATATTTTTAGGCTATTGTTATTCAATTCCAAGTATTAAGCTTTTGATTGCATTGAAAAACAATTCTAATCACTCTCGTCATTTGATTTAAAAAGGATAGGATTTAAGTTTCTAAAACAGAAGTAAATTTATATTTTACAACCCTGCAAAACCCTCCTCAGAATTTATTTTCTCAAGTCTCAATTTTATTGGATCTCTACGCAACAAAAGAAATATGCCTGTAGAATTCCAAATCCATTGATCTAATTGCTCAAAAGCCGGAATTTTTTTATTTGTAAAGCCACCGCAACCCCCTTGGGTGTCGATTTTCACAAAACCCGTTCTTAGCGAATCTCTATTCAACGATAGAAAATTGGCTGCCAAATTTCAAGTATGTAGGTTTAATAGTTTCAAAGATATCGTGATGAGTGAGTCTCTATTTTTATTTACTTCTTCTACATATGTAAAGATAACGAATTCTAATAGATGATTTCACTTCTAAAAAATTCAAAGCTAAATTTATTATATATTTTGCTTATTTCTATAAGATTGCAAGTATAAACGTTAATCGTAATTACATACATATTTGGGTTTTTTTTTTTTTATTATTAAAGAGACATTTTTCTCTAAACATACTGAATAATAGAATCATTAATTTAACATTATTAAATCAAATCCAAAACCAAAAGCCCGGATTCACAATGCTAAAGAAAAATATAACATTCAAACAATGAATAAATTTCAACTTTTCTCAGAAAAAAAAGAACATAAATTCCTCATCTTAATTCTATCCAATAGAACAGTGATCCCCAACTCCCGGACTACGGACTGGTACCGGTCCTTGGCGCAAATCCTACAGGGCCGCCAGAGGAACATTAAGTTATTTCCATTTGGTTTACTGTGGTGTATTTCTCTTGGGTGTGTGCACCTTTTCATAGAAATCATTTTATATTCCATGTTTGAGTCCAGGGACGTCTTAAGACTCTTTGAGACCCTGGGCCCATAGAAGAATTTTTGAGGCCATGGGCTTCTATGTAAAAGTAATCAATACCTGAGATCTTTAAAAGTAGACAGCATAAAGCATGCATTGTCAAATACTCGTTCAAACAGTAATTTGAAACAAATAAATGTGCACGACTCTCAATCTAAAAAACTTAGGCAAAAATCTGCTCGACCGATGGCCGAACTTCGACTAAATCAGTTGAATAACTTTTTATGGTATTCAGCCTAGGGCTAAACATGTGGACAACGGTCATCACATAATAATACAGTCTTTCCTCTTTTCCAGTTGACATGCAGTTTGAAATTCCCTGTTTTTCGGGGAATATGTACGGGAATAATATTTGACCATTAAATTTAATCGGATCATGATCTCATTAAGACAGAGTCGAGAATGATACGCGAGGCCCCCACCGAGGGCAAGGTCCTGGGCCCGGGCCCAGTTGACCCTTGCCTTAAGAAGTCCTTGGTTGAATCACTTTATATTCATTTTTTGGAGAGCTTTATTTCATTCTGAAGGCACACATATTTAAATACTATTAAATTAAAACAATCTAAAATATAAACAATCAACGTCTCTCCCTTCAGCGAGTTGTGGTAAAAATATCAAATGTTGACCGGTCCACGACGATAAAAATGTTGGTAAGCGCTGCAACAGAACACTGGAATGACAGTTGGCGGGACGGTAAATGATAACAGAGGAGGCTGCAGAGGACCACTATCACTCAATGTATAATCGTATCAAGTTCGTCTGATCTTAAAATGTCATTCAACGAATTGATCTGAAAGGTGTCTGTCTCCCTCTCGTATCATCGCATCAAACGCGTCAAGCTCCATTCAACCGGTTCCTTTTTTACAAAGGACCACTTACACAATGACACCACCCTCGCTATCAACTTTCTTTACGAAACAACCATGGAGAAAAATGGTTCAATTGACTTGTCGTATGAAAGAAAGACAATCACTGCAATCTACCTTATTAAGTGAGATAGTAAACGAACCATACCATTTCAAGTCACAAAATAATTCTAATATTGATTAGAATAGTTAATGATAGCTAAAAGTTTTTAGTTAAGTTTTTTAGTAAACTTAAAAGTGGAATACGAGAAAAAGACTTCAGAGTGATGAACAATTTAATTACGTTAAACAGTAAAAAAAAATAAAATTTTCCCCTCATTATTGATAACTTATTTAATAGTTAAAAATAAAGAGAAAATGGTGTTGATATTATATCAAAATAAAATAATATTTTCGATTGTTTCTTAAAAAATTAAGAACTAATTTGCGTTACTAGTAAATTAGGTAAAGGATGTTAATATGTGTTAGTTAATTTTTGATAAACAGTTTCGTTTTTTTATTTGAAATGATATTGTCACCTCTCATCAGTCATTTTTATGAAACTAATTTCATAAAAATACGAGGAAAAAAGTACTGAATAATTAAGAAAGATACTGATTACTTTTTTATAGAATGCGTATTAAAGTGCGATTGAGTAAATGAAATCCTAATATCTGTTTCTTTTCGTACGAAATTGTGTCAACTCGTATTTTGTGAGTTGGCAAAAAATCTTCATTTTACACGAGATTTAGTTTAAGCGTATATTTTGTCCATTCAAGGAAGCGCCATAGCTTCAACTTCCAGTTCGGGCTATACTTTCAACTACTATAATTGCATATATTTTTTTCAGTTATGACAGCATCTCGATATTTTTTAAGAAGCAGAAATATTAAGTATGTCAAATTTCTTTGCACATTATCTTTTACAAGAAGGAAATTATAAACCAAATGTAATGAACATATTATATTACTATTACGTGCATAGTATATAAAACGAAATTGCAGTACTTTTATAAATATACGTTTCTCTAATTATTAAGGATAGATGCTTATATTTCTCTTAATAACCATTCGTCTTAACTATATATGCTAAAAAACACAATATCATCATTTATCTATTGTACAGAAAAATAATCATCATTAGATGAGCTTGCGATATATGCTTAAAGGCATTATCTTCTCGTGCTTTAATGCAATTAATTTGATAGAGATAATTTAGATGTTAGATGGATTACACTGAACACAATAAGGTACATAGAGACGTTCCTATGATCTAACAGGCACGCTAAGAGAATCTGGGATAAAAGCAACATGGCATCAATACCTACTTATTTCTCAGTAGTTAGCATAGAGGTAAAACTATTTTTTGTTATAAACTGTGGACCATAACGCTGTAGTTTCGGTAAAAAAAATTATATGGCCTTTTTGGTTCGACCTGTTCCGTAAGTCGTAATTAGTACAAAAGATGACCGGGTGTTAAGTTACATTCAAATCAAATGAATCTTGTCAATCAAGTCTATTCAGCGTAATGATATGGATACTGATTTAAGAGTTCGTAACTCCTCCGACAGACTTATGAATTAAATGTATAATTAACCTTTTGGCGCTAGATTTATCAGCTTAAACTGGTATGTGAAACAGGGTTATAAATGTCTGAATAAAAAAATGTAGTAATATTACTCTAGCAATTGAAAAATAATTTTTAAGATAAATCTAATGTATTATTATGCTAAACTGTTGCCGTATCGCAAAATAAATATAGGGTGTCTGAAAAGTAGGGCTATACTTTTAAAACTTAATTAAAAATAAAAGATCTTCACTTAAGGTTTTTACGTTCCATAAAGAAAAGATTCTGTTTAATGAAATGCAAACTAAATGGAGCAATATCCACGTTTTGCAACACTCGCTTATCAAAATGGCTTCACCACAAGAACAAACGTAAGTTGTAGAAGGGTTTATCAAATTGAAATCTGCAACACATGTACAACGCAAATGGGGCATCACCACACTGGAGTTTGGAAGTGAGAAAAAGTTCCTCGGACGATGGATGGAAAGAGGAAGTCCAATGCCGTAGCCACCTAAAGTAGGTGAGTAAAGATCGGCCTTTTTTCGTCCATCATAGTCATGAAAATCCAAAATATTTATTGGAGCTATATTATTAAATTTATATATACTTTAGGTATTGATCTTTACTTTTATTCTAAAATATTAAGAAAAAAATAGCAAGTCACATAAAAAAGTCATCAAACTTGGCAAATTCATTGAGTTTTGTTATTTTAAGCGCTTTTCCTAACTTTCATTTAAAAAATTGTTAAGCACTTTAAGCACCACTATATTTTTTTATCTCTCAAATACTACAATAATAAGGTTTTTAAACTGACATTCATTTGTTTTGGTGCATCGAGCTCGCTGATGTGATACGAAACAAAATAGCTTGTCCGAGAATCGGTCATATTCATACGTGGCGTGCGTGTTCGAACGTGTCTTCACCTCGCGCATGTCATATTGTAACACAAATATTTCTTTTCCTTCGCGTAATACAAATATTTCTTATGTATTATGGCCATTATTTTACGTAGTATTGTATGTGTTTTGTGTATTTTATTAAAAAAAAATAATGCATTCACGAACATCTTAATCAATTGGGGTTGTCCTCTCTTTACGTAAATCGAGAAGATTCCTCAGTTGTTCGACTCCAGTTGAGATCACGGCACACAAGTTCAAAAGTATATTTCATATAGATAAGAACAAGTATAGGTCATAATTCAAACATTAAATGGTATTGTCAGTGCAAAATTGGGGCTAGAGTTGTTGGCTGCTGTCCATATGTTGCATCTGTACTTTGGTACTTGAGATACTGGAGCCATAATCACACTCAGACAAAAACACCAAGTCTTGGATATGCTGATACATTTCAAGACGCTGCTACTGGATGGTCTAGGGATGATTCAGTCAGTGAAAGAGCGGGAAGGAAATATAATCAAAGACATTTGTTCCCAATAGTTTAACATTGTTATTTTTTTCCTGTTTTCTCTATTTAATAAAAGATTTGTTTGAAAAAAAACCTGACACTTTCATTTTGACTGAGTATCAGTGTTAAAAAAAATACATAATATGAATTTGCCGATGGGCGAAAAAAGGCCGATCATTACCCACCTCCTTTCTAGAAAGAACACCTTTGGACTTTACGTGAAAAAAATGGTTACAAGCTGATAAATTAAGGAGTCGAATTACAGTGGCCATTCAGAATGTTGATCCTGCAATGTTTCTTAGAACGTGGGCAGAAATCTCGTGTAAACTCGATATTTTGCTCACAATTATTATTGTGAACTTTGAAATCGTGCAGTAAAACATTGTAAAAAAAACCTTTGGTATTTTCTTTATAGAACATAAGAAACCGTAAGTGTGAATATCTTTGCTTGTTTATCTTTAATTAATATTTGAAAGTGTAGTTATACTTCTTGGACACTCTGTACTTTTAAGCAGTATTTGCTTAACTTTCATAATTATCATTCAAAGCAAAGAAATACCTCAAAAATATCTTTTCGTCATTGTAACAACTCAAATAATCCTAAATAGTCAGCGAACGCCAAGAGTACTATCAGACATATGTGTAGGTAAATAACTGTATTCTTTGAAGTTTCTCTTCTAAATACACTGAAGACGTAATCCCATAAATCCAGTTTTTGGTCGAGGCGAGGACCATTTGTCTTGAGTTATTCGAACATTTATCATTCCGAGCTACATTCAAACGAAATCGAAGGTGGAACGGTTGTCTTTACGAGACTGCTTCTACCCAATCGAACGGAACAGTGTATAAAAAATATGCTTCGGTAATAAATACGCTAATCTCTTGCGTTCAGCGAAACAATAAAAAGGATGCTAGAAACGATCCCCTCCCACATTCAAAAGGAAGGGGGGGAGGGGGAGTAGTCCCAAAAAGAATGGTAGAAAAAAAAAAGATGACGGTTCTTATTCTTTCAAGAGTATAAATCTCATGGCGCCAGAAGGTGACTTCATAGCAAAGGAAGAATATTGATCAGGCCTCTATCAGTGTTGGAGTTTCTTCTCTGGCTTTCTCTATTTTTACGTTTTCTGAATTTTTGACTATCCATTAGCTGATATACTTTCACTTTTAAGGGATGATAGAATTGCTCAAGGAGGAATAAATTAATATATTGATTCGACTGATACCAGTTTGGGGACTATCAGTAATTTTTTATAATCTTGATAATAGAATAAGACTAAAGAGCTCCTGATGTGTTCCCAAGATGTGTCAAGTAACCAAAAAGTGGATTGTCATATTTACTACATCTCCCGATTTTTCTAAAAATAGGAGCGAAATTATATTAATAAGATCGTATTTCATCTTTGTGAAAATTATCCTATCAATCAGAAGCAAGATTTTTCAATGTCCGGATTCAACTAAATTATTAGGTCGATCCTTAATGACAATTTTTTTTTTAGTTTGCAGTTATATAAGATACTAACTTAATAATAATAATATATATATATTCACTTTACCTTTTAGTAATTATAAACATTAAATTGTTAGCAGATACATTATATTTACAAAGCGGTAAGTTCATGTGACGTCATAGTGATAACTGCAATCAAATCATTAATTAATGTGACGTCAGAGTCATATGATAAATGTAATCACGTGTTTCTCACCAATCGGTTCATGTGCTTTGCTGTTGCCAACTTCAACTTTTTATTAACATTTTCTTTTAAAAAGAGTACATACTTTTCAACAACAATAACACACGTAGATAAACAAAACGCGGACTTGATTTAAAATTACACGTATAATATAAGAATTTTTTTCTTTTTTAATTTTGAAGAAACCTGAACATCTTACCAAATTATCAACTTTGAAATATTTACGTGTAGAAGCGATAAGTGCAAGCCACAGAGAAGCTTTGAACTCAATGGAAAACACGTGATTACATTCATCAT
Organism: Trichonephila inaurata madagascariensis; assembly: GCA_019973955.1. Lineage (NCBI taxonomy): Eukaryota > Metazoa > Arthropoda > Arachnida > Araneae > Nephilidae > Trichonephila > Trichonephila inaurata. The sequence goes on along the minus strand of BMAV01002554.1, from coordinate 884,665 downwards.
GTGACCATCATTATTAATGATTAATGAGCTTTTTGGATTGTAAAAGTTGATACAGACAAGGAATAACACTGTGTTATATATTGAAAAATAAGTAAGAAATATAGTTAATATTTCTGCTGCAATTTTTTGCAAAAGTTTCCTAAAGTTTAATGAGTCAATTTCCAATAATTTAAGTATGTTAGTCAAATATTAAAATTTATTATACACATTTCTAATATTATTTAATTCTTCTGTGTGAAATATAATTTCAAGAAGGTTATTTTATTTCATAGAATAGTTTTTTCTATTTTGATTTTTGGTAATGATTTACTTTTTCCTGCATGTCCCTTATAACGGAAAAAACAAAAGGTGTTTGCTAGTTCCTTTAAATTTGCATAGAGCACAACCTATACGTTTGAATATCGCGTTTATTCATCTCTCCCTGAAATTTAACGCCATTTGTTTGAATCGCAGCAGTGAAAAGTGGGGAGGCTGCAAGCGAGTTAGTTAAAGGGCGGGCGACTCACACCCCCTCTCAATCCCACTTGTCACCGATGACTGAGGCATTTCTTTTCCCTGCCCCGTAAAGGTCTCCGCCCTGTTGATGGGAAAATTACAATAATTAAAGCCACCTTTAAAGTCTTTCCCCGTTTCGATGGACAGCATTTTGTTCTAACTGTGCTGCCCCCTCCTCTCATTCCACATCTCTTCCATCCCAGTTGTCAGTTACCCTTCGCGCAAACGATTTTCGTTATCGTTTGTATTTTTCAGCTCCGAAAGAACCTCTCTTTTCTTTTTGTTTTTTTCTTCTAACGTCTCCATGCATTTGTTTCGAAGTGTTTGTTGGCAGCGGATGTGGAGAAGCGGGAACTTCGGGAGGAAGAGCAGAGATCGGTCTGTTCCACGATTTCTGTTCCTCTGAAGATCATCCACTCACTTCTTCCTCCTCCGTCTGCTCCACTGTCACATCGCCCGCGGCACTGGGTCTCTGTGTCATGTCGAGACGTTTCATGCAATGGGCTGGAAAGAATGCAAAATTGGCGTGGTTCAACCTTCACAGGCTGCTTTTCGGTTCGAATGGAATGGTGGGAAACAGCATTCGAGTTTTCTTGATATACCCTAAAACAACCTGCCTATGAAGTAGTAGTTGGCAAATTACCATTTTAAATAACAAACACGTGGGGCCACTATTTCTACTGAACTCGAGTGCTATTAAAAATAAATATCAATTGTATTTGGTTTTTTAAAAAAAATCTGTAAAAAATTTCAAGCAATTTTTGTAGCTAGTGAATTTTTCTTTTAGTTTGTAATGTAATTAAAATGTCTTTAATTCGTTTATTTTTTATGGCTTTCTTTATTTGATTTGCTAAAATTTTTACCAAAATGGAATAGAACTTTATCACAGAACATTAAAATGAAATAATTGTGTGTGTCTTTTTTGATTAAAATATGGGACCACACAAATTATGGAAAGGCCAAAACTCTATATTATCATCAAATTATAAATTAGGTATACAGAATTATTATATAAATTTTACCTTGCTTATAGCTACAATGTTTAAAGGTTGCTTTATAATGCAAGCTTTTGTTTCAAATTTATATACTTTTCCGTTTACCAAAGAAATAAAATTCAGACGCTCATTTTAAGCTATAAGTGTGCAACTTTAAGAAAATTAATTCTGATAAAAACCTTTGTTTTTAATTTCGCTTAGATTACATAGATAAGATAGCTTAGATTATAAATTTTTTGAGACACATAGGGAGAATGAAAATACTTATTGGTTCAGTTATAACGCAAATACTTATTAGTTAAAATTTAAGAAGATTCTGGTAATTTGCATTATTTCAAAATTGTATATGTTTTACCATTCAATTTATTCACGCACTTTTGAAATTTATTTTTATAACACACACACACACTTAAGCTACTTCAACTTTAAAACTCTTTACTTCTCATTTCTGAGTAGCATTACCTTGTCCCTTCTCAGAATTTAATCGATTTAAATTTAACTGTGTGTGTGTGTGTGTGTGTGTGTGTGTGTGTGTGTGTGT
>BMAV01002554.1:825056-875004 GCA_019973955.1 Trichonephila inaurata madagascariensis | reverse complement strand
TTGCTACAAAAAAAAAAGAGAAAAAGGAAAGAATTCAATTTTCTTTCAATGGCAATGAAACCAAAAAACGATCAATCCATCACGCAAACAGAAAGATATATCCCAGGGTTCCTGTTCTCGTTTCCCTGTTTTTACAATTACGCCAACTAACTTTCTCAAATGGACAAACAAATACACCCTTTTTTTTGTTTCGGCGAAACTGGATTTTCACTTTACTTTTAAATATTTACAACGCAACGCATTTATTTTTCTTCTACAGGAGTAAAATGTACACCTTCTTGTTTTGTTTATCTTCCTCGAATTACTACCTTGAACATTTTAGTCTGTCAAAAATGGACAAGATAACTTAAATCATATTTTTTAGTTTTTCATATTTATTGTTCAATTAATACCTTTACATTTAATGCTTTTCGAATTGGGTATAGCACTTATATTTCCTTTTATTTACAATATAAAGACAGTTTTGCAATAAAATTGCATTCAAGAATTTAGATTGAAAATAAATGAATATTGAGCAAAAGATTTTAAAAGACGTTATAAACTAACATAGAATAAATCTTAAAATTTAAGCTATATTCACCATTTAACTTACATCTTTTCTCAAGTAAAAACTGTTAACCTTTTCCCCTACTTTCTTATTATTATAGCGCTGAATATTTCTATAATATCCAAAGAAGTGAAGTTGAGTAATACTTGTTGAGACCAGGGGCGTAGCTACCGCCATATCAATGATATGGGGCCCCCTAGCTACAGGGACCCCAACATGTGTAACTACAGTCCCACTAACAGGACTCCCATATCTAAAAAAGGGCCCCGAAGGAATTTTGATACAGGGCTCCCTCAGATCTAGCTACGCCAGTGGTTGAGACCCTCGTCGTTAATTTTTCAGGTTTTCAATAAAGCTTCGAAAAATATTAATTAAAACGATTAAATTGGTATCCATCCCATCACGAAACGAGATTTTAATGCTAAAAAGTTAGTAGCTAAAAAAAAAAGTTCAAAGTAAGCTAATACTATCTCCTGAACAGTTTTGAATGTCCATATATTTGCATCTATTTCAAGCGCCGCTTAAAAAAAGAATGATGCTTTGCGAAATAAGCCAAACGACTTTTTTTTTATCTATTCATGAGAAATTTTTTCCTCTGTTCTACACATTTACATTTTTATTTAATGAGTCTAATTTTGTTCACTGTCTACAAATTCCATACTTGACAAAGAATAATGTTTCTGTATGTGGGCAAAAGCCACACCTTTTTCGGTCTGTGCGTTCCTCCGGTTCATGGACATTCTTTATGGTAGAAATTTTCGTATGTTTTTTACAAGACAAAAACAATCTCCCCATAACTTTAAAATATATCGGTTATAATGATGTCACTGCTGTGTAATAATTTTCAAAGTTTTCCATAGTCTTTGGGATAGGTCCAGACGTATAATAATAAATGATAATGGTTTCTTTTCATTGCTGGAGGGTAATTTTTTTCTTAAGATCATTAGCACTTATTAGCAATACGGGAAAGCGAAACAAGAATGAATTTCAAGTTCAGTAATTTATCGCGAATGATTTGCCGGAGAGGGTTGTTTCAAATCATTAGAATCATATTCTCATAATTGTCACCCGTAACATGTTTTATTTACGTAAGTACGGCATTCTCCGTCATCTACGCTTTTTTTTTATTTCTGATTTTTCTTGTATTAATTATCTTCTGGAGGCTCTTTTGCTGAACGCAGTTAAAGGTAAATGCATCTTAAAGACTTTCGCCTCATCTTAGAAAATTAGGACTTTAAATACGTACTTTAAGTAATCAGAGAGTATTAATCGTCTCTGTCTCTATATAATAATATTTCTTTTATTATTTTATATCTTGAAAAGGTTAAAGTACTACTTATCTTAGAGAACGTTTATATTGAAAGGGAAAACTCCAAGTAGATGACAAAAAAAAAAAAATATGAAAAATAATTAACGAATATATTAGTTTTATATATTTTGCATTACTTGTGAATTCTTTTTTTGATGGCTTAATGACGCATTCGCAGCACCATTTATTTATAACTATAACTATTAATTTTTCCCGAATTTATTAACCAGTTCTAATTAAATTAATTCATGGTGTTAAACAAAGAAAAGAATTAAAGCCATTTAAATGTTTCAGTAAAATTATATGGATTTTTTTGTGGAAAATTAAGCTCCCAAATCAATTTTTAATTGGATAGCCCTTTTATGGCAGTAATGTGGCTGTTGTAATCTAGTTGTCACGGTAACGGACTCGTGGCTGGCGTGTCATGATTTCGAGCCCAGTACTGCTGAAGATCCGCCGTGCAGAGAAGATCGATGCACGTTAAATATGTCGAGGCTCAAATGTCCTCCAGTTGGTGAGGAAGTTAGGAGAGGGGATGCTAGCTGAGGTGTCTCTTCGTCACTTGACAATGGTTCAAAATTACACAAGGTCCGTTGACAAAAGCCCTCGTATAGCTGAATGAATGAACGAATATTAATGTCGCACTGTTCAAGTCAAGTGACGGGATGGTCACATGGTGCATGGTCAAGTGACGAGGACGACACCTGAACTGCCCCCTTCTTTCCTAACAACCACACCACACCAACGGAAGGACCTTTGAGCTCTCGACAAATTTAACGTGCATCGCTTCCCTCCCGACACGACAGGTCTGCATTGGTACTGGGCTCGAACTAATGACACACTAGCCACAAGTCCCTTAGCTTGACCACTAGGCTACCGAGGGCATTCGTGTAGTTGAATAGTGCGACTTTAATATGCACTTAACTAACTTATGGCAGAAGTAATTTTCAGACTCAGTAATTTTTGAAATTAATAATTGAATAACGAAATTTTGAGTAATCTCGCTTCAGATCTGGACATCTGCTCATGCACCTCAGCTCCCAATGGTCACATACATTGAGATGGGCACAGAAGGCCCGGGCACTCATGGGCTGTTGCACCACTGAGTTTGAGTTTATGGATTAATATAAATTGGAATATGTTTTTCATTTTATCACACACAGTCTCATATTCAGAAAGTTTGATTTCTAAAAGTTTTAGGTTTCCATATATGCGCTTTAAAAAAAAAAAAACCTTTTCATTACTTCATTACATCATTGTTAAAAATATAGTTAAAAGTTTAAGGTCATTATTTGTTTTGCGTAATAATATTGGAAATTAGTTGTTTTACAACAAAAGAAAAGATGTGTTAAATTAAAAATCCAATCACCTAAAATTCTAAAAGGATTATACTTTGCTGTTTTCTTCAAAAAGTTATATTAACCGTTATCAAATCAGATTTTTTAAAATTTTAACTTCAGATAAATGATCGAATAGTAAAATTCCAATATACAAAGGTTAAAGTTACATTATTCGCTTTCTATTTATCATATACTGATAGAAGTAAGCTGCGTTATCTTTAACCGATTAAAAAATTTTGGGGGACATGGCACGCGGGTTTTTGATAGCATTTAAGTTCTTCAAAACGATCTATTACATGAAAATGTCACCGTGATACTTTTTTTCTTTCCCATTACATTTTCCGTTTCCTCTTAAAAACCATCAGCGATGGCGATGTGTGAAGCTTAAATATTGCAGTGGTTTTATTTTCCACTCTGTTTCTGATTTATGTGCTTCCGCAAGTTTTTACGTTCAATAACTTAATTCCACAATTGTTAGTTGAAGGTCAAAGACATAATTATTTTACTAATGAGGATAAAAATGCACTTGTATGTAAACTCATTCCGGTTTTGGCGGTATACACATGTGCCCTATTCTTTCGTAAGAACATCAATCTTTTTTTCTTTTTTTTGTTCTGTTCATAAAATTAATTTATTTAAAAGTAGAACTTACTCATATGAATTTAAAATTCTTTGAGTTTTTTAGTAACTTTAACAAAGTATCTTTCATAATGTAAGTAGAGAATATGATCGTATGAACTTTAACAATGCTGAGAACTCACTTTGTAGCAGAATAAATACTTTTTGTTAAACTCGCATTTCATCTCATTAGACAAATTAATCATTATAATTAAATTGATTTTTTTAAATTTTTTTTTTTTTTTTTTTAAAGAGATGAGTAGAATGTAGTTATAAAGTGAAGCATCTTATTTCTGGCGAAATAGTTAAAGTGAAGCAACTTATTCCTGACGAAATAGTTAAAGTGAAGCAAGTTATTCCTGACGAAAATCTAGTACAATTAAAAAAAGATTGCTTTATATATTTTACAATTATTTTACTGTTCTCACAGTGAAAAATTTCTAATTTTTCTTTTTTCTATTCTCAAATGCATCTGCTTTTTTTCCCCATACATTACTGTTTACGTATATTTCTTGTATTCTTAATCTGATAATAATTTTGATTCCCAGTTATTTCCATCTTAAATGTTTAAAAATCGAATAAGTCTTGGAATTTGTGTCTTACGTTTTTTTCAACCACAACCGCAATGTATAGCGATAACCACGATACCATCTTGCTATTTCCTTGCTTATTATTTTATTCTCTCATATTTAAAGTAATAATTTAGTATAATATAATATATATATATAAAATAATTCACTTAAATTTTTTTCTGATCGATTTTAATTCATAATGGTCTTGACCCTCTAAGACTTCGCGTGATAATTATTTTTTACCCGCCTAGCGAGAAATAACCACAACTTTATCTCCAAAATTTGAAACGTTAGCGTTTTCAAAACAGGATGATGCATTCTTGCATCACCCACGTATTCGGACCAATCAGAAATGCCTTTATCGAAAATCCTGATTCTAACAGCTTATGGTGAACCAAAACTATAAAGGGTTGAGATATCGGAAGGGAACAAAAAATGCTTTTATGACTGTCTTAGATGCTCGCGTATTTGTGCGTTTGTGTTGTACTTTTCTGTTTGTGTAAAATAAAAAATGTGGATATAAAAATACCAAGCCTCCTCTTTTCCCTCGATAACTGCAAAAAATTAATTAATTCCACCCGAAATGTTATATTACAAGTTAAAAATGTCCCAAGTCGTCAAATTGTTTCATATATATACTTGTGCATGGTTGTATGTGTGCTTGCGTGCATGCAGTTTCCACACACACACAACTTGTAATAATTATATAACTATCTATATTTTCATAACCCTTTTTTATTCCCTAGAAAATACTCTACGCCTTCAAACACTTATGAGTTCAGTATTTTAAATTGCAGGTAGATGTAATATAACAATTTTTCTCCAGAGACCAACTTCTTTTTTCCCTTTTTATATACTACTTACGCAATTATCTGCGACTTAACAGCCTTCTTAAAAATTATGTTCTTTCAATGACCTTACCACTTGGAATGGGTGCAAAGTAACAAATTAATGTTACTTTTAACCCTGCATAATCAATCATATCTCCGATCACGCAATGAATGATTTAGGAGGGACAACCCCAATTTTTTGAACTTCTATTTTGCACATTTTTCTGTATTATTTTTCTTTTTATCTTTGTCAGTCGGAAAATATAGAATGGTGAAACACATTTTAAAAGTAGTATGTTATTTAATATTATAGATTTAATTTGAAACAGGTAAAAACATTTAGGCTACTCTGAAGTATGTGTAATAAAATTACCATTTTGCGCTTAAAATGAACAAATAGCCTAAACTATAAATTCTGGATTTGATAAATGTACTAATTTTAAATAATAATAATAATAATTTGTTTTTTGTTTGGATAAAATTTCATTTAAAAATTCCAGATATTTCTTCTCAACAGCTGAAACTGCGATAATCTATAAAATTTTCTCAACTGAAAGTCATTGGAAATTTCATACACAAGCAGTGCCGGTTTATTCATTGCCTAGCGACCTGAGGTCCGGGAGGGCATGGATAAGCCGGACTTAACTAGATTTTCTGGTTATAAATTTTGACCCACCAGTACCAAGGGGGCCTGTAGATCTTCTGCGACCAGGGCCCGAAATGAGCTTAAGTACACAAGGTACTTCAAATACGATACCTAGAAGATATCAAAATGAAAAATAATTGAATATAAGGAATCCATTCTATACAATGAAGTTTGATTATCATATTTCAAATATAAAGGTAATTTTATAGTTTTTGATAAGTTCTTATTACTCCAGAAATATCTGGTTGGGAAATATGTATAACGAAAGAACCACCTTATGTTTTAGTGTTCTACCACTATGTAGTATATACACCGTGTGTCCTAAAAGTTTGACTACACTTTCAAATTTAAATTACAAATAAACAAATATATTCGCTTACAAGTTTTTGTGTTTCATAAAGAAAATAACAAAGAATTTTTACAATGTTTTATTGCGCGATTTCCAATGGACTCATCATTAGTCTACGCGAAAAACTGAGTCGCAGCTTCTACTAGGGCGGCCAGATTTTATTTTTGATAATACGCTACCTCAGTAGCGCACACAGAAATTTTTCAAGGGGGGGAATCCGGGGTCGAAAGTTCACCATTCTTGTATCATGCTCCTTTCGATTCTGTTGATTTTCGGGAACAAAAAACAGTAAAAAACTAATTATTGAATAGATAATTAGCATTAATTAATGAAATTAATCATTAATAACAAATACTTAATTAAATTTTACGTACTATATACTTAGAATTATAATCAATCTGAAAAAAAAATCAACTGCTTTGGGGAGGGGGTTCGAACCCCCAGGACCCCCCTTCCTTGTGTGCGCCACTGCGCTACCTATTATCATAAATCTTTCGTGCCAGTTATAAATTATGGATCTTAAAGGTGGACTTCGTTTATAGGTAATCCAAAATTTACATGATAGAATCCCTGTTTTGCAGATATAAATCGATAAACCCTGCTACAATTTGCTCTTGTTCTTTGGTTGAAGCTATTTTGAAACTAGAATATATTGCAAAACGCGTGGAAGTTGCAGTTCATTTTACTGAAATTTTAATCTTTTCTTAATGGAACGTAAAAAATCTTACGCGAAAAATTTCTGTTTATTTTTAATTCATTTTTGGAAGTACAGTAATATTCCGAACTTTTTTTTTACGCGATAGGTGGAACTGAGTGATAATCACGTAAGTCGAATTCGCGTACGTCAGGGTATAATTTCGCATATTAATGCACATAAATTATTTTTGGTTGGGGGCCTGAGACAAAAAATAATATTAATTTAGAAAAAATATGTTTAGTAAAATCTTAGATAACACAAATACAAAATCGCAAACCGAAGTTATTTTCATGTAGAAGGTTTCGTAAAATCTAACAAGGTAGTCTGCCGGCTCAGAGATTTTTTTTCTCGCAAAATTTCCTCTTAGCAGCTAATAATATTTTTATTCCTTGTTTTGTTGAAAAAATACGCTCTTCGTTGATTCTATATTTTCTAAAATTTGTAACCCTTTTTCGATTAAACCAAAGCTTTCTGTGAAATTCTCAACTGTCATTCGATCTTCCGATTGAAATGGGTCTAAAGACTCAAGTTCTTCTACGTCTTTCTCTTGCTCATGCATTTCTATGAACTCATCCATTGTCAGCTCCTGACTGTGGGAATCCAGCACTTTAACGCCATCAATATTTACCTTTAAATTTATTTGCTTGGAGAGAGATCTCTCTCTCTCTCGACAACTTCTTCAATTACTAAATTCTCTAAAAAGGAAAGGAGAAATCGAATTGTGTAACGCTCAAACAAAGGACGAATCGACGAGCTGCTGAATAAAGAATTTATAATTTCTACCAAGTGATATTTTTGTGTATTTGCTTATTATAGAATTTTCAAAAGGTAAGCGTAAATTTTTTTTTGGACTCCAGTATTACGAATAACTCCTAATTAACAAATAAAACGTTCGGTTCGTATGAATTCGTAAAATCTGGGTCCGACTTGTTTTTTTTTTTTTTTTTTTTTTCGTATTTACTCGAATCTAAGTCGTACTTTTTTTCCATTGTCAACCCTACTGAAAATCAGGTGCGGCTTAGAATGGAAGGAAAAAAATATTCGTTGGATGGGGCAATTAGAGCAATTACGAGCTCATGCATGCATTTAAAAGTTTATAATACTGGTAAAATAACTAATTATTCACTTCTTATTAGTTCTTATTTCAAATTTATTTTAATTTCGTAAAATTGGATATTGATAAGCCATTTTACACTAATTTTCCTTTTCCACAAAAAATTTGAGAATTTGGGGTGTGGCTAAGATTCGAATGAATTTGGTATATATAATTTCCTATGATGTAAAGCGTGCCAAATGAGTTGGCAGTTATGCTTCGTCACTTGACCGTGGTTCAAAATTACGGGGTCCGTCGCCAATAGCCCTCTCGTTGCTTTAGAGTGCGACGAGAATAAACTCTCGCTCACTCATCCATCCATGCTTTGCGGTTATTCTGTTTAGGGACAAACGAGGCGACGAGTTATTTTTTAAAAAAAGAACTGATGTACCGTTGTGGAAGAAATGCGTCAGAGCAATTGAGAGCCGTTTTTTATGCCGGAGCTTACGCTGCCTCTTTGTAAAACGTGCTTTATAAGATATAGGTACATGAGATCAATTAGGGTGATCTGGTGTTGATGATGGGTTGAGGGGAGGTCGGCCGAGTGTTTGGGGTCGAGTAGTGGAGCGAGTGAATCGAATGGGAATGATAGAAGAGCTCTCTCCAAAATGTCTTAAGGTGAAAGGCAGGAGATAGTTATAAGTGAAATGGGCACTTCATCTTGTAAATGTAAATAAAAGGGAATTGGTCCCCGAATCAAAGAGAGCAGCTGCCTAGGTTGAAAGAGAAAAAAGGGATGGGAAAGTCCCACGTGACTCTTCAAAAAGGAGGCAGATAACATCTGCTATGTAAACCTATATACTGTGACTGTTGCGTGGAGGGATCCGTTTGTGTGTAAATTAGCATTCCTGGACAGTTACCACAAAAACCGGTCTTTTGCGAAGCCTTTTTTTATTAGTATTATTTGCTTCTTATTTTTTACTATTCTTCCATGGTATTTTTTTCATTCTTTTACTTCATTTCGGTGTCCTTTTCTCACACGAAACGTCATTAAAATCATTCCGTAGACGCCATTTTTCGCCCTCCGGTATTAGACGAAAGTTTGTTGCTTCTTCATGGGTTATTTGTTGACTGGTGATTATTCTTTTCTATTCCCCTTGTCTTCTTCGGAGCTGTGTGTGTGAGTTCTTATCTAAATGGTAGCGATCTTTTCCATTTAAACGGGAAATGTCTCTCTCTCTCTTTGTCTAATTTGGGAGCAGAAGGGGTTAAAAAAGGAGGGAGAGACTTTTCACCCCTTTGATCACTGACTGTGTCATAAAAAATTAGATGGAGAGTATTATATTAAGGTTTAGGCTAACTATAAATTTTTATATTTTAAGAGTATTCTAGCTATATAATGCAGGGGTGGCCAACCTTTTGGGGAAGAGTACCACTATCTGATAAAAAAGCAATTGTGCGTGCCACTTCGAACTTTTCCTTCAAACAAACAAAGAAGAAAATATATGAAAAGTTGAAAACATTTTGCTTATAGACTTATTATTGAGTTTTTAAGTAAACGGCACATTTTTTATGCAAACCTAAGTTGTAAAAATTTAAAAATAATATAACAAATAAGAAAAAGTACAAACTTAGGTTTTAGGCTTCAAAATCGAGACAAAAAAGCAAGTTTGTTTACAAAAGAAGATTAATGACAAACTAGGGTAGAAGAAATGCAATTTTTCCATGTGCTATTAAATTACTTAAATGCCCCCATAATATCTGTAAGAATAGCTGATTTACATAGCCAATCTTTATTCTTAAGTAAAAAGCAGTCTTTGGGCAATTCATTTTCTTCCAGATATTTTAAAACACTCTCTCTCGAATTCTAAAATCTCGCGAATGCACTTTCTTTGGATAGCCACACAACAATGAAGGAGTGATTCTACATGATAATTTTTTATTGTAGCTCAATTAAGTGATTTAAAATAAATTTTGAAGTGGGGTTTTTTTTTGTCTGAGATAACTTCATTTCTATAAAATTGTAAAAAGAATGTTATCTATTGTGCCTTTTCAATTTTTTAAAATTTTTCAATAGGCCTTCTCGTGCCACTGTTTCAACACTGCCATGCCACACTGTGGCACGCGTGCCGTGGGTTGGCCCCCCCTGCTATGATGTGTTGCTTGATTGTGGTACATAGAACAATAATACGTTTGAAATCTTATTACTCATACTATAAATTACAATGGTAATAAACTTAAGTAATAAACTTAACATTGTTAAATTACTCTAAATAACATTTTACTGAATAGTTGTACGTTTTATTGGCACAAAACCCATTCATAAGTAAATTGTTCCAAACGTTCGTTTTCTTGTGAGCTAATATTGAGGCTTTTTCTGAATGATTCAGAATCATTGAGTGAGTGAGTCTTTATTAAAGTCGTTTTATAAAGCAACACGAGGGCTTTGGGTGACAGACCTCTTAACCTCGAACTACGGTTAAGTGACGAGGACGACACTTGAGTTGTGACACCCTCACCCCCAAACTACCACGCAACGTCTACGGAAAGGCTTTGAGACACGACAGATCGCGGTAACAAAGTAGTCAAGGCCATGGACTCGTGGCTGAAGTGCCATGAGTTAGAGACTAGTATCTCTGAAAATGCGCCTTGTAGAGGGGGTCGCTGTGCGTTAAATCTGTCGAGTCACAAACTTCCTCCCATTGGTGTGGAGCGGAAGTTAGGAGAGGAGGTGCCAGCTCAGGTGCCGTACTCGTCACTTGACCGAGGTCCATCGCCAATAACCCTTGTACAGCTTTGTAATACGACGTTAGTGTAACTCTCATTCTTGAAACACGACGGGTTTAACGTGCTTCAGCCCCTCTACATGGCGGGTCTTCTGTGACCCTAAGACTCAAATTCTAGACACACTGGCCACGAGCTCGTGACCATGACCACTAGGCTACCGCGTCCACAATCACACGCTTCATAATCACTGAAGAAAAAATTGTACACATTTGAATTATATTGCAAGGAAGAGAGAAATCCACATTTTGTCATTCTATCATTAAATTGAATATACATAATTAAAATTAAGGCAATGTTGTAAACTATAATCTTGGAAAAATATGTTTTAAGAGAATATAGCATTTTTTTAATACAAGGTGACCAATCATCCTCCTTCAGGGAGGACAGACCTCCTTTTATAGATTCTGTCCTTCCTCGAAAAGTGTCCTCCTTCTTTTGTCCTCTTTTTCAATATTTTAAAACTGATCTGTTAATCTCTGTATTCAGAGATCAACCAAACATGTTTCCAAAATGTCGAAGAATGGTCTGAAACAAATATCACAGGAAACAACAGTTTTAAATAGTATTTTTTGACTTAGCCTCAAGTAAAGTGGGCAGATATAGAAAATTACGTTGAGTTTTTATCGAAAGAAATGCCTGATATTAAAATCGATGACAATTGTCTGTATGAAGTAGAAAAAGAAGACTGAAAGTACATTTAAATTTTCATAAATTAGAACAATTGTAAAATCAGCATGCTGAGAAATTGGTAAAATATGGGTGAAATTACTTAAACCATTTCAAAAATGAACACATTCCATATGAAAATGTAATTATTCCTGTTGAATTTACGTTGTGCTGCCCTGGAACTAATGCACCAATTGAAAGAGTGTTTTTTTCAGTTGATAGTGATTTTTGTGAAGTGACTATAGTGAGAAATCAAAATTGAATTTTAATATTTTAGCTACAGTGCTTACCGTAAAATTCAGTATGAAGGATATTTTTTGCCCGAACTTTCCTATACATTAGAAAATGATATGTTGACAAAAAAAAATTCATTCAATGGACAAATATTCTTTTAAGATAATAATTAAAAAGAATGTAAGCGTAATTAGAGTATTTTTGTTTGAATTAATAGAACGTTTCATATATTAAAGTTGTAATTTTTTTTTAAAAATTTTTCGTCCTCCTTTGCATTGTAAAAAAAAGGGTCACCTTATTTAATATTAAAATTTCTCTTTCCTCCTTTTATAGTCAAAGCTGGTTTATACTTAACATTTTCGTTCCGTTAAAGATTGACTTGAGAATTGAAGTGAGAACTGTGCAATTTTTATTAGTGTTAAAAATATATATTACTTTTGCTGCATCAGCTATGCGTTGATCCTTGCAGAGCAACGTAGTAATAACTTTATTTTAAAAATGATTTGTAATAAAATTAAAATTAATGACTAGTTGCTTGAAGACAACACCATTTGTTAATGATACGTTATATTTTAAAAGATAAATCTCTTTTTAAAAATAGATGTACTTTTTGAAGAATTAGGTTTTTATAAATTATTTTATGTCTCGCGGGAACACAGAAATATTTTGATAACAAAGTTAAGAATAGTAATTTCACCAATAAAAGATGTGAAGGAACGAAATTTTTTTTCCCACACGTCTATCAAAATCGCAATTTCCATATATGTTGAATGTTATGTCTAGAGCTCTTGTCTGAGTCCCGATATCTCAATTCTCGATTTAATTGGAAGGTTGTAAATCATCACCCAGGAATTCTGCTTTGTGGTCAGAAATATTTTCGTTTTAACCACAAAATATAGAGTATTTATGTAAATTGATATAAAAGAACCAAAATATACTTTTTTCAAACCTTTGTTTAATACGAACATTTTTATTTCCAAACTTTAAAAAAATAACAAGAGAATATAGATAGGTGCTTTTATTGCTTGATGTTTACATATTCTGATCTCGAGTTTTTTGTTTTATATCTTGAGACATTAAGAATTTAAAATAAGATATTACCGTTATACCCCAAACTTATGCCATAGGTCAGACTGAGAGATAACCTCGTAAATCGGGGTATAATTTAGCATATAAATACATATAATTTATTTTTAGTTGGAGCCGGAGAAGAAAGAAAATAATTTTTTTTGAAAAAGAATATTTTTAATAAAATCTTGGATAACACAAATACGAAATTGCAAGGCAAAGTTATTTTGATGTAGAAGGAATCATAAAATCTAACAAAGTAGTCTGCCGGCTCAAAGATTTTTTTTTCCTCCCTCAAAGTTTTCTCCTAGCATAGTAATGACTTTTTATTCCTTGTTTTTTTTATTGAAAAAATACGCTCTTTGTGTTGGAGTCTTTATTTTCTAAAATTTGTAACCCTTTATTAAATTGAGGCCTCCTGTTGAATTCCCAACCGTTATTCGATCTTCTGATTGAACTGGGTCTAAATACTATGATAATTTGTTATTACATGTTATAAATGATAACATGTAATAACAAACACACACACACACACTCCTTAGATAAATAAATTATTATGGCTAAGCGTTGACTACTAGCGTTACGTCGAAAGATGTACATTAGCTGAACAGTAAAGTGACCAACCGTCCTCCTTTAGGAAGGACAGTCCTCCTTTTATAAGTTCTGTCCTTCCTCGAAAAGTGTCCTCCTACATGTCCTCCTTTTCAATATTTTAAAACTGATCAGTTAATCTCTGTTTTCAGAGATGAACCAAGCATGTTTCCAAAATGTCAAAGAATGGTCTGAATCAAATAACACAGGAAATAACAATTTTCAACGGTGTTTTTTGACTTCATATTTAGTAAATTGGGTAGATACAGAAATTTGTGTCGAGTTTTTATCGAAAGAGAAAGGCTTGATATTAAAATCGATGACAATTGTTTGTTTGAAGAAATTAGAAGACTGAATGTATATTTAAATTTTGATGAATTAGAACAATGGAAAAATCAGCGTGTGAAATTGATAAACGATGGGTGGGAATATTTAACCATTTCAAAAATGAACTCATTCCATATGAAAGCTCAGTTATATATTCTTGATGAATTTACGTTGTACAACACTGGAACTAATACAGAAGTTGAGAGTTTTTTCAATTGATAATGATTTTTGTACTAGTGAGAAATCAATATTGAATGCTAATATTTTAGCTACAGTGCTTCCCTTAAAATTCAGAATGAAGGACATTTTTTACCCCGAAATTTCTGATATATTAGAAAATGATATGTTGGCAAAAAAATTCATTCAATAGAAAAATACTCGTTTAAGAAAATAATTAAAAGGAATGTAAGCGTAATTAGCGTATTTTTGTTTAAATTAATAAAACGTTTCATATATTTAAGCTGTAATTTTTTCTTAAATTTTTCGTCCTCCTTTTCATTATAAAAAACGGTCACTTTATAAACAGGAGTGAGTAATCGAGTTGTATAGCTCTCAAACAAAAGACGAATCTGCGAGATTTGAAAATCGCGTAACTCCAGATTCGCATCGGTCGGCGTAGCGTAAGTCGAGGTATTATTGCACTGTTATAACTGTTATGTACAGTTAAATAACATATATTTCCAGCTAAGCACCCTGTTATGAAGATGTTACTTTTTAAAACTAAATGTCGTTTCACTTTCTGAATTGTAGTCTAAATGACGAAATGCAGATCACAATCAGTAAAAATGTAACCTTGTGACGAGCTGTTGAATTTGTCTCGCTCAATATTGATTTTTATTCACTTTTCTTTATATCTTTGTACGATGTATCTTTTAAGAATCAATACGAAGTGGAAATATATTTTAAATATTCATTTACAAATTCAAATATTACTAAGTTTCTACTTAAAATTAAACTTCCGATTTTTTAATGCATGTGTGTAATTTCAATTTCTAAGATAAAATTTACCCATTGCTTGTTGATGTTTATACACATACACACATATGTATAAACATTTGAAATTTTTCTGTACGAAAGAGAGAGAATTCACTTCTCAATATTTCTGCAATACGTTAGAAAAAAATACATTCTATATTTCTATATTTTTTTTAAAAAAACTTTCCGCTGTGTCTGTATTGAAGTTGTCTGTCGGAAAATAACACACACCCTTTATAAATGTAACTCTTACGTTGTATCCTTTAGCCCGATGGTTATTCTTTGTAAGTGTGTGTGTGTGTTGCAACTGTCTACTTTTGAAACTTTGTAACTTTAGACTCATTTTAAAGAAAATATCTAACAATGTCGATAGTTTTTCTTGGAATTTACTGAGAATAAAAAATAGTCAGTTTAATGGTTCCCTTTAAAAAGTAATTGTATCCCTCAATTTCATTTTGATTATAACTGATAATCGAATACACACATTGTTCAAATTAAAAAGGGGGCTATCTTGCAATTCGCTTATTGAGGATAATAACTGATATTAAGAGAATCAGGATTTTTTCAAAATATGTATTTATTTTCAAAATGATATAGCGAGTACTTTTCTTTATGAAATGTATTTGTTATGAACTAAGAAAGTATTTGCTTTTACTTTTTCCAAGAATGGAAAATATAGTTTTCTTACATATTCTTTTTTTTCGCTCTTTTTTCATATTTTTATGAATACAAAAAGTTTCGTTATTCTTTTATTACGAAATAAAGCTTCTGTGTAAAATTAAATGTAGGAATAATTGATCTTATAACTCTTTTGGAAATGTATCATCTACATGTATGAGATTTACTTTACGTAGCAATACTTCTTTGATAACACAGGTTGCTTCCTGTGGCTCATGTGTAGAAGCTTGTCAAGTGCAAACTTCTTCCGCGTGTACTCCTTCCGACGCTACGGAAGATTGATGATTTGCTTAAGCTTCAACAACGTTTTTTCTTTGCTTTACTTTTTCTTGTGCTCCATTAGAGCTCAATCTGCTCATCTGAAAGTAACACTATGAACTCCGCAGGGACTTGCAACCAAAAGCTGTGATGCTTGCCCTTTTGAATAAAAAGTTTCTCATGTTCCTCATAAACGTTTTTCACTAATTATAGAGTTGTTCTTTTCAGTCCTCCCCCGTGTATATGTTGTACGCTCCCTTATTGTTAAATTAGTTAACTACCTTTAGGGATGGGATACTTTTAGCACAGAAAACATGTCAATGAAGAAAACATTACTTGCACTTAAATTGTTAATTGGCTTTAAAATGTGAAATAGTAATTGCTACTTGAAATATTTATGGTGGATTTAAAATGAGTGTATGAATATTGTACAGCACAGTAGTTTAAATTTTTTTAAAAAAATCGTGTTTTGTTTAATTGAAAATATGCCCTTTATAACTGTTTTTAAAGTGATGATTATGTTTGGTCTTTGTGCATGAGCGGTTATAATATGAAACGGCTTATTTCTCTTTTTCTTTTGCTCAGTTACTGTTTTAGGGGTAGAAGTATTAAAATTGGATTGTTACTAATTGTCAACGATATCCCTTAATTCAGTATAAATTACTTGAAATAAATTAATGGCGTGTTATAAATTTTATTTCTCATAATACAAAGAAAAATGCATAAAAAATGCAGTTTTGGGTGTAGAATCTTGGACGTTATAAGACTTTTTGAGCCCTTGGGCCCGTATTAAAAAGTATGTCCCACCTGTGATCATTAAAAGTAGACTGTACATGGCATACGTTATCAAATACTCATTCAAACAAAAATCTGAAACAAATACATGACATAACATGATACAAATACATAAACATGAAACAATACATGACTCACAATCTTACAAACTTAGAAGCAAACCGGCTCGATTGACTGGCGCCTTTCAACTAAAGGAGTAATAATGATGTAAGGTGGTAGGCCTAGGCCTATATGTGTGTGTGTGGACGACGGTTATTACACAATAATGCATTTTTGCCACTGTCGGCATACAATTCGAAATTCTCTGTTTTTTGGACAATATATCCAGGAATAACATCTGTCCATTAAAATTATTCGGATTATGATGTTATTGAAGCTGGATCGGTAACGAGATGAGGCCCCGACTCAGTTTGCCGATGCCTTAAGAAGGCCCTGCATAGAACAATGAAATAAGTAAACCTCTGCAGACGCGATTTTTGATATGGTGACGAATAAAAGTTTGAAGACCGCGTTATTCATTCTTCGATGTCGCTCATGTTATTTGACCGTAGTTCTCGCTGAGTCAGCCCTTCGGTAACATCTTTATTTAGCTCTATTATACCGTTAGTTCAAGTATATCAAATCAAGTTTTCTTTCTTTTTTTTTTTTTCAAAAAAATGGTATCCTGAAAAAGTCCAAATTAAATATTGATTAGTTATTGTTATTTTTAAATGAAACTGTAATTAATTGTAATTTCTATTTCTATAAAAAGTACCTACTTTAAAACAAAATTTAGAAAATCCGATTTCGCCTGTTTACTGAAATTGTTAATATTTCCATTTAAAATTATTAACACTTCTGTTAAAATACCGTTCATTAAAGTAATTAACTTTAAGAATATGTACAAGAATAACTATTTAATTCAATAATGTTTTAAACATGAAGGCATCTCATAAAGGAATAGTTTAATTTAAAAATAGTTACAGTTAAATAGTTACATTAATACAACTATTAATATTTAGTAGGAAGTTCTATAGAATTGTTACGCAAATGCTAGCCTATAAAATGTTTTGATGGATAATTGTAAAATGGTAAAAACAGAAACTCTAATAATTAAGGAATATTTTAAAATTTGCAATTTTAATAGGAATTAATGTAGAAATTGTGATTTCTATTTTTTGAAATACTATTTATTTAAAATTTTCGTACTGTTTATATATAATCGTCACTTTTCTTACAAATATTAGACAGATTATAGTTTGTTAAAAGAAATTAATATTTAAATTTTGATTCAGTTGAAACTTTAAATATAGCTTCATTTACGAATGACATTAAAATCTTTATTTTTCACTTTTAGTGGCGAAATTAATGGCGAAATTTCAAGTCGGCCGAGACACTTGAGTTTAGAGATAATGTAGAAGCAGGAGAAGTGGAAGAGAAAAAAATAATAACAAATAGATATATAGTTATTATTTTTTTTTTTGAAAATTAGCTCATATATCATCTCATGTTACATTTCTTTTATAATTGGGCTAACCGTTTGCATTAGTGTGTTTTGTAAAAAAAAATTATTACTAATTTAAGAGTTTCATTTTATTTGTTAGTTAGTGTAAATTTATTGGTGCCTTTAAACTCGAGTGATAGCAGAAGAAGCACAGATGGCCGAAACAGATGCCCCAGGATGTAAAATAAAAAAAAAATCATCACTTTTGACAATGTTTGTTCTTTAATGGTTAAAAATTGCTACTAGTTTAAAATATTGTCTGCGCGTTGCTCTGAAACCAATGCGTATAGTTAATATAGTTTATGTTTTGCTTTTTATTCAAATTTAACAGCTACATCTAAAAAGATAAATAAAATTGTTTATGTTAATTTCATTGTAGGATACTATTATATTCGATGTATGTGTTTTAATTTAATATATCAACTTGGGAAGTTTTGAAACCAAAATCTTAACAATATTTTAATATATTTGCCAAACTACGTATTTGCGTACTTTTCTGTAAAATTTGAAACATTTTTTAATTAATTCGAACGAATACAAATTTTCTCTAAAATGTTTTAATATAAAAAAATAAAGATAAGAAAAATAGTTGTATTTCTATTTTTTTTAATTTTATTTTAAACCGTTTTAACCAAAATTTATTAGAAAAATTTCTCTTTACAACTTGTTAAAACTTTTTTAAACAATTCATTAAATAATATATTTAATTTAAAGCGATGGGAGAAAAAATTATTCTAGTACTTCATAAAGTGTGAGAACCTATGATTAAAAATAAACATTAAAACTTTTAACAAAAAAAAAATGTTCCCATGCTGTAAGTTTCAAATCCATGACTTTTTATTGTGTCTTAAAAATTCAGACAATAGTTGTATACCTAACAGAAAACTTTTATATTTATAGCATTTCCAATAACAAATACAACAATTACATCAATCAAACATTTATATGTATTTTACATTTTATCAATTCGACGAAATCTAATATCACTTACAATGTACTGAATTAATTGAATGAAACAATCGCTAGTATTGGCTCTTTCAATTAATTTCTTTATAAAAATTATGAATCAATGAAGAAACTAAATCAAGGAGTTACTGTATTGCAGGTAAATTTAAAACAAAATTGTCATTAATGCAATTTTATAAAATGTAGTTGACATATAAGAAGGGTATGATACAAAGCATAAAAAATATTTTTCAGAAAAAAAAATCAAGAACTACGTTTTTAAAACAAATAAAAGATTATTTTCGCTGTGTGTGTAGTTAAAAATTAAAAATGAATGACTAAATTGTATCAAATATATTAAAAATCAACATGGAATGCGTTAATATAGATCTGTTCTTTCTGATATTACCGTATTGTACATTGTGAGTTATTTCTAATGTACACTTTAGTGTACCAAGACATTTTCTTTATTGACTGACTTGAATTTTTTTTTATCCTGAATTTAAAAAACACACACAGAAAACAGCGAGTTTATTTTATCAGATATTATTGGCTAACAGTACTTTTTATTTAAATAGCTCTAAAAAGTTCCTGGCATATATTTATGAACGGTTGGAATTTTTTTTTTTTAATTGAATAATATTTTTATGTATAAAAAGTTGAAATTAAAAATAAATCTCATTTTAAAAAGTTAAGAACTTGATGCAGTATTGAAAATTAATCTGTATAAAATAATTTTTAAGGATTTGAAATTTTCTTAGTCTTTGGAAAATTAAGGAATATTTCGATGTTTTTCAATAGTTAGAAGAAAATAAAATTTATATAATATATTATTATACAGCGTAAATGTTTTTATAGTTGAGTAAAATAAGATAAATTTGATTCAAGTGCCGAATTAAAGCCAATTGAAAATTTCTTAGTTTTCTGCATAATATAATTTTCCTACATATTTCAATAATGGGCGAGAGTTCGTCTATCATTCAAATATTTATGAAGCCGCTTGTTCTTTTTATTAGATTTCACAACATATTATTTAATTATTTTTCCACGTAATCTACTATATAATCACAATGTTTTGCATGCATTTCATATATAAGGAAAAAATTAATATTATTCACAAGCAAAATAAAAAAAGCAGAAATCGAGAGTAATAAAAATTTAGCCTTTTTCCTTATTTTCTGTGAAAGAATAGAAGACGAGAATTTCGAGAAAAATACCTTCTAAATGTAAACTAAATTACTTCTAGCGAAAGGATTGCTGAAAAGGAAGGATATAAGTTAAACTGCTGAAATATTTTTTTTTAGAGAAAAGCGAATGTTTCTGAAAAAAAAAATTGTTTTTTGTACATTTAAAGATAACTTTTTCAGAAGGTTAAAAAGTTAAAAGTCGAGGTAATAAAAAGTAACAAAAAAAAAAAAAAAAAAAACTTGAAATTTTTTAAATTTAACCAAAAATTTATAAAATAAAAAACCAAGGTTAAAAAAAAAATTAATTCCACTTAAAAAAAAAAAAAAAAATTGCAGCGAATTCTTAGAATGAAACCATTCCGAATAATTGAATAAGATTCTGAAATTAATTACGTGCCCAGAATTTGAAAAAAAGAGCGCACATTCTAACTTTATATAAAATCCTAAAAAAAAAATCCTGGTTTTTTTTTTTTTTTTTTTTTTTAACTTGTCATCATACCCAAGAACAACTGTTAAATCGAAACAAAAATTTCAAACATTTAAATTATTTCCAAAGTATGTTTTTTAAAATAATGAAAGTGAATAAAGATTAAGGAAACAAAAAAAAAAAAAAAAAAAAAGGCGGGGAAAAAAAAAAAAAAAAGGTGCGTTCCTTTCTCATTCTCCCTCCCCGAGCACTTAAAAAATAGACTCACTTTCCTCAACCCATCGAATCAGGCAATCGATAAAAAAAAAATTAAATGAATAAAATTAATACCAAAAACCTAGACACATTTAATCACTCTCAGAAACAGGAGAGGAGGAGACAAAAAAATCACTCTCCCTCTCTCTCACTCTCGACATTCCTTTTCCGTTCTTACGGGAGAGAAGTCGCGCACAAGTTCCTGCAAATCCAAATCCCCCCGCTCCAAATCGGCCAGTCCTAACCAACCTAAAAAGAATATTCTTATGAACATGCAAATGAATCGCGTGCACGCGGAGAAAAAAAAGATCTGTCGAGGAAAAAAAATTTCTTTTAAAAGGCGACCCCCTCTTCCCCCTGTGTGGGTAAAGTAATCCGGGGAGAAGCGAGTGAGGGCAGGATCCCAATGCAATGTAACAAATCCCTGAGTTTCCGCCGTTCTAGCCGGAATAATAGGAGCTAAGAACAAACGAGCGAGCGAAGTTGGCCCGAGGCTGAATTATGTGTGGCTGAATTTGATTACATCACAGCTCTAGGTGGGACGGGCTTAACGCCGGCTTCACGTAGTCCAACGCCTACTACCAGTTGCTCACGGAGAGCCGGCCGATCAACATCCCGTCCCTGATCATGTGCTCATCAACTTGCTCCGTTTGAGATCTTCATCTTGGGGAATCGCTCTTTTACATTTTTGGAGTTTTCCGAAAAGTTCCCAAATGGACTTTTGGGTTGTTTTGATTGATTTTTAAGTTGGATTGTTTTTTGGTGCCAGAAGAACTGTTTTGGAAAAAAAAATCGACGTTGTGCTTTTGTTGTGCGACTTGTGTGGAATAATACCGAAGGGGTAAGTGATGTTTTCTGTTCTTTTGCGGCGGTCAGCGCTCGTTCCGGTGTCCGGTACGGCTGTTTCGGTTTCGCTCCGGGGCGGGAAATAAACAAATAAATAATGAATATTCACGTGTGATGGCGGTGATTTACACTTGTTAACCAGAGGTCGTATTTTTTTTCTCTTTTTTTTACTTTAAATGATGACCTCTTTTTTCACTCATCACTCGTTATTTATTTTTGTCTCTTATTTATGGCGTGTTTTGACGCGTTGTCCCGGCAAAATAAGAAAGATGTCTCCAAGAAACAGAGATGAGTAACAAGTTGTATCACTTTTTGTTACTTTTCTGTGGGTGGGATGAGAAATGGTCACATAGATGACCCGATGTAATGACTTGATTCTTTTTTCCCTTGGCATTGGCTTCCGTGAAAAAGACGAACTCCTAAGAGTGTTTTTATTGACATAATATATGCTCTAACACTCGTGGGTGGTTGCGTAACCACGCGATTGAAGATCTAAATTAAAATTTTTCCATTATATTTAAATGTATGGAATTAAATATAGATTTTGTTTATACCATGACCGTGAAAAAAAATCCCCCATTCCGTTTTTTTTTAACATATATAGATAATTTTATATGTATTGGGAAAAAAAATTAATTTTAAATTTTTGTAAAGTTTTTCTTTTCAAAATAATGTTTTTAGCAATTTTTTTTAAAAAGAAAAAAAAAATTTTTTTTAATTATATTTTGAAATACTTTGCATTTTTACTCTATTTGTTTATTTTAATGTTTTTATTTAAAAAAAAATGACGTTCAGTTATTTTTACAATGTACACTTTTACAAAAATGAAATAAAACTGACTATAGATAATCAAAAACTTATTTTTGATAAATATTCTTTCAGAATTTTTCCATGTGGAAACTTTAATCTGAAAAGTTACATTTTTAGTTATATGCTTGGAATATCGGATCATATTTGCGTTATTGAATTGTGCTTAAAAAACTTTGAATGATGAAAAAAAGTTGATAAAATGCTAATATCTACAAATATATGTGACTTTATATTCATTAAATGTGATAAAGATATCTAATATATGCAAAACACACACAATCAAAAGTTAATTATTAATTCTCTTCTGCTGAAAAAAATCTCGATTTTTCAAAGAGAGCTTTA
The DNA here is from genome assembly GCA_019973955.1 of Trichonephila inaurata madagascariensis. Taxonomy (NCBI): domain Eukaryota; kingdom Metazoa; phylum Arthropoda; class Arachnida; order Araneae; family Nephilidae; genus Trichonephila; species Trichonephila inaurata. The sequence goes on along the minus strand of BMAV01002554.1, from coordinate 852,389 downwards.
TTTAACAAGAATGTTATAATGAGATGATTAAATTTTTACTCATTTACTTGCTAGATATGGAATTGTTGTACAAATAGTATACTTTCCCATTTTTCTACTCACTTTATCTTTTTATTTACGTAATTACAATTAAATGATAAGATTTCCCTAAAGATGCTTACCAACAGATACGGTTAAATGCGGTTAATATCGGTATGGAACAGTAAAATGATATGATTTCATTTTTTACTGATAATTTATTCACAGTATACATTAAACAACTTATCTATGATAAAATTTGATCCTTGTTAAAATATTAACACGTGATTTCAGTTTTCATTGCATTTCATTTTAAACTTTGTGCGATATAATTCAAAATTTTGCTCTTACTGCGCAAATGATATAGATTTATATTTTGTTACCATATAAGTCTATGTTGTAACTCAAACATAAAACAATCTATATATTTTAACTTATACTATGGTATATAATTTAAATTACATACTATAGAAGATATCACAATGCACTATGTAAATGCTTTGTTTAAAAAATAAATCAATTATCTCATATATTATGTAACATGTAACAAATTACTTGCAAGTAAAATCAAAATCCTTTGCATGTTAGGTAAATTTGAGAATACGCATTATTACAATTCTTATTGTTCGATTGTTTCCTTAAAGCAACAGGTGTATGTTAAAACAACTATCAATATCAAATAGTTGCTGAATATCTGAACAAAACTTATGATTATTAAAAGAAAGTACTTATTTTTTTTATGATATTAATATGTGTGAACAATGGAGAGCGAAAATAGTTTTGCATATTAATTACAAAAAACTTTAAAGTCAGAGTATTTTCAACAATTTTAATGAGTTTTCTCTGAAGATAAAATTCTTTGTATGATATCGATAAAAGTATTTGTCAGATGAAAAAAATTAAACTTTTGTTATAAAAAAATTAAAATGACATTCAGCTATTTTTAAACCTGAAAAAAAATTGCACTCTGTTGATTAATATCGTACTCCATATTAGAAACTGCGAACAAAAGAAATTGATTTAAGCCATAAATACACGAAATAAACTAATTGAAATTTCATCTGATACAGTTGTGACAGTGCATTTAAATCTTTCTTATCGAAAAAAAGGAAAATTTTGTTTAATAATGTTTAATTCCTGGAGGAATTATGAACTATTTTATTTTCTATTTTTCCTTTATACCTTGTCAATAAATTTAGCACTGTGCTGTAGTTTTTAATTAAACGTAGAAATTTTTAAATCTTTCATCTTTTTGCCTTGTTACAGTTCCTACTGTTTTTTTTAAAAAAGCATTTCTTTGTGTTGCTTGTTGTTTTCTGTTGCTTTTCTCGAAATAAATGAATCTTTATCATTTTTTAGATATATTCTCATGTTTTTCCCTGTATTCTTCAACGCTTATTGTTTCTGTACATTCATTAAATTTCCGAAACGTTAAATTGAAACGTTTGATTTATTCTTGTTTTTTTATTGTGACTGATTTTCAGATTTGTATATTTTTGAAATGAAAAAATTTTAACAACTACGGACTATACATGTAATGCCTGACATCGAAAATTCGTTTCCTTTTCAAAATCGTTTATCAGTGTAAAAAATTATGTAATGTGGAATGTTATTTAAATATTTAAATAACTTTTATGAACTGATAAAGTCTTTTTCTTACAGAATTTTAAACAAAATACTTAACATTTTAAACAAAAGTTTCCAAGTGTATATCTTCAAAGTATAGAATGTCAGGAATATCTTTTATTATATTTGTAATTAATATTTAGTTTCTCCAATCATGTTAATCCGTTGATCGAATAATTTGAAAGGGTTTAAATAATTTAAGATTTAATTTATCTTACAAACTTCGTTAAGTGAATATTAGTGGTTTAAATAAAACAGTATAAATCAAATAGTAAAATAAAATTTTCAGTATTTAGCAATTGCATGTCATTCGTAAAAATCCTACAGACTTTAATAATTGCTTAAGGAATTAAAATTTTTTTTTTTTTTTAATTTCATCCTATTTCACGATTTGTAATTTAATTAATGTGTTTAATTTCAGAAACCCCGAATTTAAATAATTGAATTCTAAAACATAAAGTTACGCAATTCAGTTTCTATGAAAGATTTAAAACTGATATTTATTGTTTCAGTTTTTCGTTACATTGTAGACATATTAGTAATATTGTTATAGAGTATATTATTTGCTAAGAATGTTATCTAACGATTGGCTTTTTTCTGTTTCGTTTTTCAGATTAATAACGTTATTTATAAAGAGTTTTGTTTAATCACATCTTAAACACTTGGAGAGTTTATGAAATATAATTTCAAAGATATAAATTTAAATTTGGAAAAATTTTTAAAAATGATTTAATTTTTTAAAAGTCTTATCTAGTTAGCAATTAGTACTTGAGTAAAATATTTCGATTTAATTCACCCATTTTTCTAGTTTAGAGAAAAATCCATTCGAAATGAATACTTTCTTTGTTCAAAAAAAAAATTTGAAAAACTTTCTGAAACTCAGTAAATAAATTCAAAATCTTAATTCTGTGAACTTCCATAAGCACACAGTTTAGCTAACGTTAAAATATGTGAGCTTCCTTGTCATCGCTTTTTTTTAATTGTGATAACCGAAGCTATTTACTTTCGGTATGTGAGTTTAAATTATGATACGTATTTCGCATATATCCTTTTGTTAGATTAAAAAAAGCCATACACAAGATTGTTTTGTATCGATATAATATTTTTGGTCATTTTATAGAATTACTACATTCTCAGAGTAAAACGAAATAGTTTCTGGGTTTCATTCTCTTTCAGCAATAGTTTTTTAAATTCATATCTTTAATTACTATATATTATACTTTTTGATTTTATAAGTAGTAAATGCACTTTTCTGTGTGATTAACACTTCGAAACAAATTCGTATATCGCACATCAAATAAATCAATATACCATCAAGTAATTAATATTTTCATTGGATAATTAATGCAGGATTCTAAATTGAGAGTTAATTTACATATACTTGCCATTCAGAATCGCTCACGAAACTGGTTAATTTGCTGCATAGGCTGCCATTTTGTTAAGTTATGCATTATGCGGTTTTTAATTGATGTTCGAAAAAAAATATTCACTAAAGTTATAAGTAGTTTCTGCTTGATGTTATTAGTTTGTTCCACGATATATTTAAGTAACTTCTTTTGATAGGATTCCAAGGTATAATTAATTCTCTGATACTCGTTAACAGGTGACGAATTAGAAAATATATTATTTTTCTTTTAGTAAAAATTTGTGTAACTCAAAATCCCCTTTCTATTCCAACCAATAAAGCTCCTTATTTGTAGCTAATGTTTGCTTTACTTTTTACTTAGTGAAGCTAAAGGGAAAAAAAAATATTAAAAAGATTTTAATCATTTAAATCTGCCCGACTTAAAAACTGAAAAAAGAATTTAATAGTTATCATTTAAGTTTCTTGAGATTAAAGAAATAAATTTTCTCATTTGTGCCTAAGTTTTCTCTTTAAAACTACAATAAGTATTTTGCATTTTCTATACAAAAGGATTATTAACTGTATTCCATATAATGATAGTGTAGCACTTTTATAATGTAATATTTCATCTTTCTCTCTCCTTATATAATAAGGTAAAAGAGAAAGCTCTCTAAAAACGAGAACATTTTCAATATTTATACAGACACGTAAAATGAAATAAAATACAATTACTGGTATAAAAGGAACTAGTGCGTTTGATAGTGTTAAACGATTAAGCTAAATAGCTTGCGGTCACAAAGGCATCGTTTAGATTCCAAGCGTGGGCAAAACGTTAGTTCTATTATACTACAATGCTTATCGACTTCTCATACGTACCATAAGATATTAAGAGGACTTTAATTTACTAAAAAATCACATGAGCTTGTTGATAATTTTAAAAACGCCTCTGCGCTCTGTTTTTGGAAGAGGAATTAAAAATTAATACTTTTACATAATTGAGTATAAGAGATATTTCAAATATTTTTTTCTTAGACATCCAAAGCACATATAACTTTAAATTTGTACAATTTTGTCTGACTTTTGTGTGTTGACACAATTAATAAATTCTTCAGATGTATGCCATTTATATATTGTATATACTCTTTCTACTGAGGTTGACAGCCACTTCTGTAATTAACCAGCCGTAGAGTCAGTTGAATTCAAGAAGCCTGTCACTTCTTCCCTCGTGAGTATGACCGCATGGTTGAGTTAACAATCTTTGAGTTAAGTGGAATTTTAATTCTTACCGCATATTCTGAGTTGTTCAGAGCTTTGCTTGTTGTAATAAATGATTAATATGATTTATAGAAGAAGTTGTTATTGAAATTTTAAAATAAACTGCGATTGTAATGCATTTTTATATTTTGCGTAAAAATCATAATTAATGATGATTCAGATGTGTATTAAATACAATACCATATATATATTTACACTTAAATGCAATGCAAGTACAAAAGAAAAGACTTGGTGGATTTTTTCAGTTATCTATGAATGATATTTTGTTCAAAAGCTTTAAGCTCATTATTTTTGTTTACTTGTAAAATTGGAAGCATGGTTATGAAAATATGTTTTTATCTAATAAACTTAAAGCAAAATAAAATTAAAAATATATTGTTAAAGTAAGTATAAAATCTAAATATAGGTATTTTTATAATTAATGAATGCCTATCTAGGAATAAACAAGTTTTCAATAGAACTGTTCAATGCACTGTCCAACGCATTTCTGTATTATTACTGACGAGAAAAACAACTTACCCATTCATTAGGGGACATTCATGTTGCAATTCCTTAGCAACATGTTAACGAATTATAACATAAAGGCAAAAAATTATAGATTTAATGATGAATATTGTCGTCTACTATTAATGACGTATAAAAAAGTACGTTTATTATCGCTGTATTCGCACAACTGTTTTGATGTTACTTACTGCAAAGGCAATTCATATTTTTAAATTTTTTTTAACGATTTATAAATTAGGAAATATTAGTATCTTGTTTTATTTTTTTAATGACTCATAATTATTTTAAATAGAAGTGAAATATGAAGATGAAAATATTTGGGAAGTCATTAGTGCAGATAGGAAATCTGATATTTTTCAGTTGGAAATTGCTTCAAAAATTTTGAAATTTCAAGAGCAAAACTACGAGGAAACAAAAAATTTTTAACGAAATGAATAGTACTTTTTGTCTCACGCGTGTAACTATTCTCTCTCGCGATTGTTTTAAGATAAACAAAACGTTCCGCATTGCTTAAATAGTATTTTTTTTTTTTTTTTGCTAATTAAGTAAAAAAAATATCCTACATCTTTTACATGATGATTTTAAATTAAACAAAACGTTGTGCAATTTTCCTAGTTATAGATTTCGTTTAACTTAATTACTTTTATTTACGTCTAGTAGGACGGGGTAAGAGAGGAGAGAGAACTCTTCTCTATATATTATTATATTAAAATAATAAATAAATTTGTATGGATTTAATTCTGAGCATAAAATTCATATCCGCATACTCACAAAATAAATTGCTGATGAGTTAAATTTGTACATTAAAATGTACTTATAAAATTTGTACATTTAGTTCAAGTTTAAAAGAAATAATTGGTATGAATTATTTATTTAAGCATCTCTCTTTTTCTCATAAAAAGAATAAGTTGTTAGATTTAAACTTTGTGCCTAAACATAGATCATTACTGGGTGTGAAAAAACTAGTTTAAGTTTTTAAGAGTGCATTGTTTAAAATGTGTTAAGATTAGTTAAAACTTGCGCATAAAAATCATGTCATCTTTGTCATCTTTAAAAATCATGTCTAAGTTTTAATCGGATATTTAAAAAATGAACCCAATAACAAAAAACATAATAGTTGAAAAAGAATTTTCCTTACCTTAAATCCGAATATGAGTTTCAAGCAATGAAATAAATTTTCAGCAATTCTTCTGAATTTTATTAAGACCCTACATAGTATTAGGTGAGCAGAAGCTCAATGTTTTCTTGTTATATGAGGTAGAATGTGTGTGTGTAGAAATCTGGTCCTATTTCTTTTTGAGTTATAAGTAACTTAAAACATGACTCAGCTTTCTCAAAAATATTGCTATTTTTTTTAAAAATATGAGGAATAAAGTCTTTGAAAATATGATACTTTAATGTATAAAACCACAGAAAAATCATCTTATCCTTACATTTTTGAAATAAATGTATATTTGATTCTATTAATGTAAAGCTTTCAATGCATTGCGCGAGGATCTTAAGTGCAATGTACGGCTTTGAAGAAGCATTTTATCTTATCTATTTTTGGAATACAAATGCATATAACAGTTTTGAAAAAAATTTGTAAGGTAACGTAACTTGTATGACTTTAATGTGAATTCAATGGTGAAATAGTTTTGGATTACCGTAACAAATAAAGTAATGGATGTTTTTTCGCGAATTTGGAAAAAATATTACGTTACATATTCATGGTTTTATATAATGTACTTATCCATTGATTTTTTGATGAACTTTTATTGAACTAAACGTTATCATTTCAGTAGAATGTTAACATTTCAAAATATTACTTTCCACTCTCCAGTTACGCATTTATTTCAAGCATAATGATGACTACTGTAGTTGATAAAACCGAAACACGATCCCTGGTGAAAGGAGAAAATTTAAGAAAAAATTCCCAGTTATTTAAAAAATTCCATTTGGTTTGCGAAATAGTGCATGGTACAATTCAATTTCGAATATTTGTGCTATTTAAAAGACTGGATGAAAGATATAAGGTTACTGTTCGCTGAAAATGTGCAAGAGGAAAATTGTGTATTTGTTTCTATGCAGATATACGGAGCCACAGCAAACATAACGTAATGGTGAAAGGATTGTTAGTGTAAACAATAAAAACTGCATTAAAAAGTCTAAGAACATCTATTTTCTCTTACTAACTTTTGCATTGGGGATTTGTGATGTAATCAATCTTGTTGTTTTTTGAAAAAACAAGTGCCTTTTCACTCTATAGTCCTGGAATATTTTGTAAGATGACTCTAGGAAATTTGTCTGCTTTTGAAAATGTTTCGACTATCGATCTTTGGTATTTATTATCTTTAAGAGCATAAAACTTATTTAATATTTGGTCTGTGGATGGATTATTCTATCAAAGTCAGTCGCAATATTATGGTATAAAATGAATTAGTAGTAATATTTCGATTGAAACGCCTTACATTCGAATAAGAGTATAATATTCAGTGTTTAAAATTCTTGTTCTTATATTTTACTGGTGATAACGTCTGAAAAAATGATTTCATTTAAAAATTCAACATGTTATTAAACTTAGTTATATATATTATTGAATAAGTTGATTGCTTTATCTCCCCAAATCGACTACAAACTTAATCATAAATAAATAAGAAACTTTTAATGTTTAAGTTATATATAAAATAATGAAGAAGCTCTCTCTGTTTTTAAATAGCAGAAGCACTTATTTGGTTAATATTTTAATGGAATTTGTTTCCAAACTTAATTTGTATTTAAAATAATGTAACAGAGTAATAATAAAAAGGTTTCTCTAAAATTAAAATAAGTTTTCGAATACGTGAGAATGTTTTTCATCTTTTAGAGTAATCTAATTAATTTTTAATTTCCTTGTTTTAAACATTCACTCGTTTATATCATATTTCGATAGATCTTATACCTTTTATCAGTAAACAAGACTAATTAACTTTAAATTAGAGTTGTTAATAAAGTATAAAATTAGTTTTACATTATAAGAAAAATTCCTTTTGAAATTCTTTGCAATTCTTTAAGAAACACATTTAGTTGCGATCAGAAATTAAAAGTTCCGTCTGGATTAAAGATGCTTTTAAAATATTTATTTGAAGAACTTTTTCTTATTGTACAGGAATGCCTATTGAATAAATAAAAATATTAATTCAGGTGAGAATTTTTTTTTAGCTTTTGTTTCTTTGTTTGGAAATGCTTTAAATAATTATAAAAATCCACTCGCGTAATCGATTTATTGATATTGAACATATTCATAAACATTAATATTTAATTAAACTTTTTATAATATAGTATGAAATTTGAATATGTGTATTTTTAAGAATAATTCAGGTATCACTCTATTAATAAAGTTAATCTCCTTATTCCTAATTGCATTATAAAAGCAACTTCTTTTGAAATTCCTTTGCAATTCTGTAATAAATACATTTAGTGGTGATCATTAAGTATATTTTAAAAAGATTAATATTAAAAAGCTTTTTCGTAAATATAAGAATTTCTGTTAAATAAATGAAAATATCAATTTACTTGAGAATTTCTTTACAGACTTATTCTTTCTTGGATTTATTTATAAATATTAATATTTAATTAAATCTTTTATATGATATTAAAGTATGAATACTTTTGAATTTAAGAATATTTTAGGCGCCGCTTTACTGCGAAAACTAATTTTCTTCTTTAAAAAATTAACTCTGGTACGTCTTCTTTCAAACTTTTAAGTATATAGTTTTCCGTAGAGAGGTAGTTATTTCTTAAGAATCTTTTGTTATTTCTCAGAATGAGGACTGCATTCTTGTTATCACTATTTAAGTAACGAACATATACATATACTATATAAACTACTTTAATGTTTTTAAATACACTTTTACTTTAAATAATCTCTCACTGTCTGAACATTGTAACTCTTCAAGTGTGATTTGGAAGATATTTATTATCATTTAATTCTATTAACATGGATATATTTTATAATATTAGAATGGATAGGGAAAAAAATAATTTTTTTTCAATAAAATGCATATTCTTCATCTCGAAATTGAATTTTGCAACCTTTAAAAGATTGCATAGTTTTAAGACATGTATAATTAACAGTATTGAATCAAGTTTAATACAAATAGTGATAGCTTTACGATGCATGGTTTCAGTATCTTACTTATGTTTCAGTAAATAAGTTTTTAATAACTCGTAAAAAGAGCTTTTTAACTCTGGTAGAATTGTACATGTCTCTAATATGTTTCTTTCGGCTAAAAGTCTGGGAAAAATAGAAAAAAAAAATTTCTGAAATTTATGGTTAAAGACTTAATGGATCGTCAGCGTTTTATTAAGAAATCAAATTTTCAGTCATCCAATTTCTTTAATCCCTGCAATATCAATTAGCTATTCTCTTTATTAAAGCATATATTATACGATATGGTTTTTTTGTCCAATGCAATCCTTGTCTTGTTTATGCAACTGTAATTGTCTTGACTACTAAGAATATTAGAGTACATTTCTTTCATTCAAAAGCATTAATAAATATTTTCAAAAGCACGAGGAATGACTTTATTTCAATAGTTTAGCAAACTTTGATTGTTTTAGTTTAGAGTTTTTTTAAAGAACTGCGGTTTGATATATATATAAAAATTAATTTTTTGTACTTAAGTACATCATTGGATGTCTTAGTCATGTTTTAATAAGTTTTAGGGTAAGTATCTGTTTTTATGTTAATTGGATTTTGCGTAGAGCTTAGAGTAAAAAATACAGAATTATTGAAATTTAAAATTATATTCGAATAATAAATTACAACTTACAAATTTTTATGTTTGAAATATCTACATGAAAAATTAGCACATTTTAATAAATCTTTTTAACACTTTGATAAAAAAAAAAGCCATGTATTTTGAGTTAGAGTTGCAAAGGCATGTTTTTTAAAATGTTTTTCTGTCGATGCTTTTTGAGAAACATTTGAATGTTGTTTATTTTAATTTACGCTGATCCCTAATATGTATTATTTAGAATCTCCCTAAAAAAACTCTAGCAGTATTTAATCTGAAAATTTTATGTAATAAAGGCTGAGTGAAAGCATTGTGAAAAACCGATTTTTCATTCTGTTACTCGGGAAAAAAATTAGCATAAAAAGAAGGCTTATTTAATATTTAAAAACAAAATATTGGCATGTTTTTAAATACTTTCTTAATCTTAAAACTGGAGCTTTTCCTTTCACTTACTACATTGATGAATTGATTTCGTAAATTTCTCTCTCCTAAAGCTCTCTGTTGGAAAGAGAATTTCAGTACTTAAAATTGTGATGTGAAGCAACCATTTTCTCTCTTATTATTTTTTTTCTCTTTCAGAAGTTTTACAATAAATATAGGACATTTTTTAAATTATTGATCAGACTTATAGCAAAGGAAGATTTTGTTTTAAACGCGATAAACTATGTTTTTGGATTAAGGTATAAAATGTTTGCGGAAGAAAGCTATTTAGTTATAGTCATCTGAGCGTATTATCAGGGGAAACAATGTTTTTACCTTTAATACAAGGTATTTGGATTTATTTCAGTCAACCGGTACTAACCAAGTATGTTATATATTTTTCATAAACCTGTATAGGTTTTCCAGTCACCAGTGGTTCATTAAAAAATGTATGTTTTTCCTTTAAGTTTTTGTTGAATATTTTTTTATAAAAGTAAGTAAAAGACGAACTTTAAAATAGACTATTATTTTTAAAGCTCGGGTAATCAATGGATTATTCTCTTCTTTACATATTGTTAATTTCTTTTTTGACACAGAGATCTGAAACTTTTAAATATGCATACCAGCATGAGACTTATATTGTCCTTTGTGTGACTATGTTCTCTTCATTTTGATGTACTGGTGTTTCTGGAATTGTTAAGTACATCTTATACATCCCAGGTGATTGTTCTACATTTTAACCCCTTAACTGCCGATTAAAAAATACGCAATTCGCTCCTCAGTGACACCGTTCTTCACATAGGCACATATATGCGGTGCATTCAAGGGAGGGGGAGAGAAAGGCACAAATAGGCAAATTTTTCTCTGAAATAAGTAAATCCTTCGGAAACACTGTAAAGCTCATTTTATTGCATTTCAAAACCTTCGGAATAGTTTTACTGATAGCAGCGCAAAGAAAAGATTTTTAATTCGGAAAGACGTATATATACGTCCTAGGCACTCAGCGCACCAGGTGGGCGAGACAGGTATTTACGCCGGTGGCAATTTATGGGTTAACGAGAACTCTTAACTATTTGATGAACTGTTGAAATGAAACGAAAGTTTGAAGAACCAATCGGATTTCACTTGTGTCTTACGGATGCTCTCTCTCTCTCTCTTCCTTTTTATTTACTTCCCTGAATGTTTATTTTAGTTACTATACATTTAAATAGATTGTGTTATAAAAGAAATTCATTGAAAAAAGGCGTAGAAGAGATGCAGGATAAACTTTGTTAAAAAATGAATTTCCGTTAAGGCTAACAGAAAATCTCGGAAGAATATTTGTCATGTTACTCCTATTTGATTGTTAAAAGTAAATTAAAGCTATTTTTTATTTTAATAATAATAAAGGCGAATGCATTACTTTTATTATTTTTTTAAATTTTATTTTGCTTAGTTTATTCGTTGCTGTATGGAGGCCCAATTAGAAACGATAGTTAAAATTTAAATTTGTATTATTTTGAAGCATGTTAACACTGATTTAGGAAATCTGAGTAGGAACAGAAAAACAAAAGAGATTAATTTACATTTTACTTATTTTCCAATGTCGTATATCTTGATAGACACTGAAATATAATTCGGATTTTGCAAGTATATCTAAAGTCTTGATGTAAGTAATTAATGTAAAAGATAAAGCAATGAACGCATTTTTTGCTTTGCTGAGTCATTTGCTTGACTTGAAGTCTTTTTATTCTTTTCAAGTAATTTCTTAGAGTATTTTTTTTTAGACATTAAAAATAACATGTCGATAAAGTATTTAAAGAAATTCTCATGATTAGAATTTTTCTCTTTGTTACAAGTCGATTTTACATCGCACGGAATGAATGCTACTTTAGATGAAGAAAAATGGAAGTAGTTGGATTGTGAATAATCCAGTTACCCAATGCTTGTAAAAAAAGGACCAAATAACTTTGTATTGGCTTCTTCCTGTTTCCGGAAGCAACGATAGAAGCTGATGATGTGAGAAACGCGACAAACATCCGCAACAAGAGAACTTTTACCTCAGAAATGAAAACCCCGTGGAGTCTAGTGATAATAAGTCTGACATCCGATCGAAATAAGGTTTTTTTATTTATTTATTTTTGTTTTTATGCAACTGTTTCTTATCTACTACCGCTAGACATATTAAAATAAAAACTGGATGATTGAACAGGGAGTTTCCTAGTAACCTTTCGTTTCCTGAATAGAGATTGTCCTCTCTTGAAACCGGAAGACAGACGTTGCCTCGGCGCCACTTTTCACAAAACTTAACTTTCTGTTAATAACTCAGTGATAGCACTGTAACCTAGACCGTATTCATTCTAGTATTTTCCTCAAAGTACGTAAATGCTAACATGTTTACTTACTAATTTCCAAGCTACTTCAACTGTTGCGTATAAGTAATATAAACCTTCACTTAAAGTTACTTCTTACCCTTTACCAGTAATCGGTTTTTAATGATATGTGGCTGCTGTTTAAAAGTCTTATTGAGATTTGATCTTTAGTCCAGAAAAAAAGGGTTAATTTAAACCAGAAAACTATTATATTCTTTCAGAACTTGTTTCCCACTTTAAAATGTATTTTGAAATTGTGCAGTCATTTCAAATCAAACAAAAAAAATAAAAAAAACGAAACTTGAGTAGTTTTCGAAATAACGTAATAATTCTTTCAAAGCAAATTCGTGAAAAGTTAATTTACCTTTTTTTTCCGAATTCACAAAGGAACTATTGAAACAGCCCTTTAGATAATGTTAAGTCTTATACAGCAGGTCTGTCTTATAATAAGAGATTTGAAGAAAATTCCTCTAATTGCTTTAAACTTTTTATTATCTTTTTGATGGTAGAGTTATTTCGACAGAAAACTTATTAAATATTTAAAAAGAACATAACAGGTTATGATAGTTTTTATAAATACAAGTATGTAAAAAATTCGATTACATACACATGAAAACTAGGATAGATCTACCTACAGTTAAATCTATGCAAAAAAATATTGATGTTGGTGGATTTAAAAAAAACACGCATAAAGAAAAAAGCTACACCAGAAATGGAAAAAGTCCACCTCTTGACCATTATATTTAAACCCATTAAGCATAGTATTATTAAGTTGCATTCTTAATGAAAAACGTTTTATGTATTTTCTATTGCGGTGATTCCCAAACTGATCTATATCGACACTCAGGGATCTTTGACGACCTGTAAGGGGTCTACGTAAGCGAAAAAAATAATTTGGGGGACCATGAGTTGTAAATGCGGGTGTGCAATAGTGGATCTCATTAAACCAGATTGTGACTTTAATTTTAAAAGAAAACCTAATGAAGTGGAAACCAGATTTTTTTTTACCTATTTAACAGATTTATTAACTAAATCTAATGAGGTTAATTTGCTGTTACATATGAATTCACACAGCGTTTCTTGCTAGAATTAAGCTAAAGGAGTGTTAATATTATGTCACGAATTTTTCCAGTTTCTCAATTTGTCACAGTCAAACTGCTGGGAAAATGACCTTTTTATCTAGGTTCAATGTTTAAATGCCTTCTATTCAGATTTTGAAACTACTATTAAGAGGGCTTTGCCTATGGTATAATACCACAGTAGATAATGAATTCGTATGATCTCACTGAAAAATGACGAATGCCTTATTGCAAGAGGAACTGGTCGGAATAGGCATTAACAAAGATATTTAAAGTTAAGTTTAGAAACAGATGTCAGCAATGTTGACTTTAAAAAAGCATACCTGTTATTTATCCCAAATTGGGGAATATAGTGAGAAAATTTTTAGTTGCTTTTTCTAGTAAGGAGGAATTTCAGCGCGATTACCAATCTCCAAAAGAAAAAAAAAATACTTTACACTACTGACCGAGGAGATTTAAGATTAAACCAAACAAGATTTTATGTAACAGTTGCTTAATATATTAATTAAATTTTAGTTTAATCAATTAACATGTGTTTTGTAAGTTTTAAATACTATACTTCACTACAGTTATAAATTAAAATATTTTAAAGTGAGTAACTTTATACCAGCTGTCAAAAAAACATTTAAATTAATAAATTTGCAAAAATTCAGTATTAGGTAAGCATGGGTCTACCCAAAATAAAAGAACATGGCAAGGGGTCTATGAAACAAAAAAGCATGGAAAACCTTTGTTCTAATATCTTGGTACGAACATAAAATCTCAACACGCAAATCAGAATTTTACAATAATTTATTTAAAGTAATAGTTTCCACATTATTTTTAGCGGTAAAATATAACGTATATAAAAAAAAAAGAGATACGCGCTCTATATCGTTGCCAATTTATGAATGTTACATTTAAGCTCGTCAACTGTATATAACCACAGAACAATGTTATATATTTAATCCCTAAGTTTCCGCTTAGATGAAAGCTGCTGAATAAATGACAGATACTTCGCCGTCGTAGCGTGAGATGATATAATCATCATCTCGCTCTCTCACTACTATGTAATCAATTTATCAATCAGTCAGTATGCGATCTGCGCTTTCCTGCTCTGAAGCGGTTTGCTGTCTTCTCCCCGCCCTAGTGAGCTTGTTCTTTAAAAAAAAAAAAAAATGGGAAAGAGAATGGCAATTCACACACAACTCCCCTGAATGCTCGAAAATTCATCCAGCCATACATTAATGTAATGCAGCATTTAAGGCCATTCAGTAACCTGTGCGCAAGTTTCGAATTTCGTTTTTCGTCCCAACTGTTACTCAGTTACATCCTTAAGTCTTGTTCTTGGCTTCAGTTCACGTCATTTTCTCTCTGTGTGCGGAAACGGAGGATGGTGTTCTTTTACTACAGAGGGTTCAAAGGGTGTATCCTGAAAATGCAATGTAAAATAAAGGGTGTCTGATATTCTTATTTTAAAAGTGAGAATAGAGGATAAAAAATTAATAAAGAAATTAAAATGAAAGTATTCGTCGATTTTTTTTATTTAACACCTTAAATACCACCAACGTATATATCCGTCTTGCTTAACCGGTGCGTTATGTGCCCGGACGTATAGATCCATCTTGCTCAACCAGTGAGTTATGTGCCCCGGACGTATATATCCGTCCTTCCGAAATACGATTCTTTTCTTTGAGCTGCTATCAGTAAAATTATTCCGAAGGCTTTTTGGAACGCAATAAAATGATATTGACTATGTTTGCGAAGGATTTACTTACTTCAATGAAATATTTGCTTCCCCCCCCCCCTCCAATACACCCCATACTTGAGCTTACGGGAAAAACGGTGGCACCGGGGAGTGAATCGTGTAACTTTTAGTCAGCAGTTACGGGGTTAAGAAATAAATTCAATTAGTATGAAAGTACTTCAATTATATCATTTTTAAAGCTGACAAATTTGAGGTTTTTGAATGGGAAAATTTTCATTGTTTTTCATGTCAGTTACGAAATACTTCCTCTTGTCATGGATTAGATATTATGTGGAGTTCTAAATTATTATAATCATCATATGATTTATAATGATATATATATATAACTATATTTAAATGTGAAATTTTCTCTTTATTAGTTTTTAATTATGACGAAAGTCTCATTAAATAAAATAATGTGATTGTTACTTATTGAAAGACATATTTTTAAAAAATGCGCTTATATATAAAAGTTATTATCACAGAATAATATGTTCGTTATAATGTTATGTTTTTTCTCATTATTTTTACGTTGTATTTAGAGCGTAAATAATTAAAAGAAAATATTTAAAGAGAGAATTAAATATTAGATTTAATTTATTTAAATATGTATATAGAATCCACATTTGTTGAAGTATTGATGAAATTTAATGTAGTTTAATTTTTAAAAATTTAGAATATTTTAATTGCTTTAATTTTATTCCTTTACCAAAGTAAACTTTATTTTTCATCAAAATATAATCATTAGGAAATAAGCTTATATATGGTATAAAATTTTCTTCATTCAGTGATGATCAAAATGAAGAACTGATGAAATACATTGTTTTAGTTTTATGAAGTTTTCTCCGCATGAAATATTTCATCACTGAAAAAAAAAATTCTAAGTCTATTTAAATTCTTCTAATATTTGTATTTTTCAATTAATATTAAATGCAGTTTAATGCATTTAATATTAATTGGAAGATTTTGATTTCTTTTCTTTTTTTTTTTTGTTTTGTTATTTATTGAGCATTTCAAGATGCATATATATGCCCTACTCAAAGAAGAGTTATTTATGATTAAATTTTTTTGGTTAAGGAAATTAATAATAATTTTAAAATAGACGGAATTGATTAATCAATTTTTTCCCGTTATCTAGACATAAGTCTCTAACTTTTTTGAATGGTTAATTTTTGAGACAATATATAGAATTCTTTCTTTTTGTGCCAATATTTGCATGTTGCTTTTATTAATATGATTTATTATATGTTAATAATTTTTCCGAATCCCCATTCCTAATATAATAAACTAATCTTCATTAAAATTTAAAAATTTTAAATTACAATTGATTTTTTTAACTTTTTTAAAAGATGCATATTTTCTTTCCAGCAAATATTCGTTTACGAATAAAAAAATTCAAATGCAATATTTATGGAATGGAGTTTATCAGAGAATATTTTAAACCACATATAGATACCAAACTATTGTAGCAAAATGAATAATTATTTCAGAGTTAGAATTGCCAACTAAAAATTTTAATAGCTGATAAATTTTAGCTTCATCATTGGCTCGCACAAGACCTTGAATAGTGCTGCGAACAATATTTCAATTGTATGCATATGTTTATTTAATCTTTCAAATCTTCTCGAATGCTAAGAAGACAATTATATGTTTAAAATCCTTTCATCGACTTGTTTCCAATTTCTCTGATATATTACTCGAACGGGTTAGATTAAATGCAAGTTCCCGATTTCGTGTAAGTATCTAAGGACTTTTCTATGTGATTCGTTGCTTTGACATCGCAACGCGTTCCGCAATTTGATCTGTTCCACTTTGCATGTTTACACAGTACCAAATCATCGAGAGATGAACACATAAATAGAAAACTTTTTTCGCACCGTCTTAAGTTTTTATTCTGTCGCAATTAAATTGCTTTATGAAGTTCATTCGCTTGCATTATCCGAAATAGATTTAATTGCTTTGATTTATTGATAAAATATCTTTCTGGGCCGTGTATGCTGTAACAAACTTAGTGTTTAGTGCAGATTTTTTTTTAACTTCATATCCATAACTTTTACATTTTTATGGTATCATTGTGGGACTTTCATAAGCATCTTTTTTTGTTGTTTTATTTTTTAATTTTTTTAAATAAGTTGCTTATCTTTATTTTTTTTCCCGAAATTATTTTTAAAACAGAGAGGAGACTTTTATGCTTAGAAAAATTATGCCAGAAAGTAATTTCTCATAAAGTTACACGCTCCGTAGTAAAGGTATTTCTACCAGCGTGCAACAGATTCCCTCTGAGAGTAAGACATCTATTTGGGTAATGGTGGAACTCGATGTTTATGTGTGTATTCCCTTCGAACCTTAAGTTCATATCCTAATTTTTTTCTTCGAATTGCTTTCCTGTTGGAAACTTTGTAAGTTGACATAGTAAAAATCACTTTTATAAATACCAGATACGTTTTTTGCTGCAATAACATAGTATATTATTCACCTTATCGCTTCAAAATGTATGATTGTTAGTTTCTCTATCTTTTTCACTAGTATAACCTTTTTTCCCCACGTAATTTATTTGTGGTAAAACTTTCAGTTATGTCATCATTTGTATATTGTCATTAACTTGCCATATTAATTTTAATACGTCTTCACGGAGATAGTTGCCGCTTATAAATGTATAATTTTTTTTCATAATGCTGAATAGTTTGCATTATCATACGTACATGGGATCTTAACATTTCAAAAAGTTTTTCAAAATATATTTTACAAATTCCTGTGTGGTTTTATAAAAAGTATTCATTCTGCTACTGTTTTCTAAAATTTTGCATTTAGAAATTTAAAAAAAAAAAAAAAAAAACCCTTCCATTTTTAATCACTTTTTTTTGCCTCTGAAATTCTAAAATGTTTCTACTTTCATGCATTTTCACGATGTAGACTTCTAATCATATGCGATAGTCTGTCTTTTCTCTGACGCTATTTTTAAAATTTGATATTTGATTTTCATCCCTTAAAACAGTGTTTCTCAAACTTTCAATATTGGCGACCCAATTTTCAATCTTAATTTTCTTCGCGCTCCCCTTCATACAATAACAATGTATTGAATGCAGTAATAATGCACTTTGATGTTAAAGCTACAATATAATTTTAATCATAAATCGTACGAATTATCAAGATAAGTATTAAAAATTTTGTGTGTAATATTGCATATGACAAGCCCATAGGAGTCACTAGTAATTATTAAACTTGTTCTTAACTTAGTATTGAGGGATTAGTTATCAAATACATTGTAAAGTACTAATGCATTTATGAGTATATTATATCAGTGTAAATGTGTATTTTACTTTTTATTGTATCAGAATGTATTTGTTTCGCTACCTTTCAGTAAATTTGTATTTTTTTTTAAATATTTTATTTTCGACTTCTCAATATGCTCGCGCCCCCGCGTAGGGGTATTGGGGGCACGTGGGCCCCCCCCCCCACAGTTTGAGAAACGCTGCCTTAAAATCAAGAGCTGGTTCGACGTCTTGACATATCATTCGTTTTCATGCTTTCTTTGAAATCAACCATTTCAATAATTTACATATTCCATTTCACAGTCTTTAAAGTATATGACTCGATTTGTGAAAAATAACTGTTAAAAAGGATGAAATAGAAGAAAAAAACTGGTGACAGTAAATGGATGGATAGGATTGGCTGCAAGGTGGTCGAAATGAAAAATGATCCAGTCTATCACTCGACCTGTAGCTGTAATATATCCATCACAGTGATCATAACAAAAGGTTTTATGCAGTAGGTCCCAAACATTGAATAGACAATCGTCATAACAAAGTAATAACAAAACAGTCCCCTTCGTTTTTTCTCTCTCATCTGTCAAATCTCGAAGCTTCCCCACATAACCGGTTTTACTTTTAAGGTATACAAACAAGCTATCCCACCTACATATAATCCCTCTAAACATTCTTTTCCATCCTTGCCTCGAGCAGCTTTGAAATCATTCCCTCCCCCGCCCCCCGAAGTGAAGTGAAGGGGGGGACACTACAAATCCTCATTCTGTTCTATTGCATTGTGTACCGCTTCGGGCATAACACACACCCGGCATTAAGAAACATAAAAACCAGATTACCAGGAGTTGGGATTTGCTAGGAACAGGATTTATAAGGAAAAGGCGATTATTAGAAACATTTTTTAATATCCACGTGACCTTTTCAGTCCCATATCTCTCTTTTCTCTGTTAAGCGAGGGCTAAATCCGTTTTTGCCGATTTTCGCTTCCTTGGGAGGTTTTTTAAGCTTTCCCATACAAATGTTAAGAATAACTCGATTCAGAGAGAGAGAGAAAAAAAAGATATGAAATTTCTTTATTGCTCCGAGGCCCGGACATGCATATAGAAACAGGGTCTCCGAAGGGAAGGTCTGCTGGGGTTGACGACAATAAAAACTTTATAATCTCCTGTTTAAAGCATCGAGAATTGTGTAAATAAAGAATTAAACCATTGGAGGATTTACGTATTTCTGTCGCGATACACAGGCTTAAAACTCTTTTGACGACAAAAGAGGGGAGGGATACGCTTTAACATAAATCAATACGCCGTTCTTTGGTGTAAATGCTTCTTGCAGGCTTTGATTCTGAAAAACAATTTAATAGACTAGAGAAAGCAATGAAATTGTACATTTAAAAATAAATGCCCGTGTCTGATCTGATTTGATCTAAAACTGGTGGACATTCTGAATTTTAATGTACGTTTATAGAATTTAAATACTCGTTTCCTCATATATCAATTACATTTACTAATGCATCATTGTTTAGATCAGGGGTCGGCAATCTTTTTTATCTGGGGCGTGCCAAACCAATCTACCAATATGATTCCACGTGCCACACAGTAGGACATTTTTGAAACATTTCCATTCCCGCGATAATGCATTCAGAGTTAGAGAATAGAGGTCAATAATATAGAGAGATTTACAGTTTTATTATATATTAAAATTTTGCTTCATTTAAAGATATTTCTTGACATAAAAATAAACAGCATAAAATATAACTATTTCTCCTGCAAAAACAAAAAAATGTTAAAATTCTACATACAGTTAATATATACTTGTATTTTTAAATATATTTACTAAAATAAAAAGAAAACAAAAGTATTTCTCTTCATTATAGTTAAATAAAAAGATAAATAAAAATTTTAATACAAACCTAGTGTTTGCTCTTCTCTACTGTCATATCACTAAAATCAGGGTAAAAAATTTGTGTCTTTCAATTAGACACGATTCTGAGCATTCAGTTGTTAAACAATTTCTTTACAGTTTCGAAATATCTTTTGTATGAGGAAAGATTTTTTTGCTTAGATATGTAGAGCCAAAAGCGGAAAGCAGAATACATGCAATTTTCTCTATTCGAACACAATTAAGTATCTCAAGTAATGACATTCGACAATTCACAAAATAGCTGTAAATTTATCTTTCAGATTTATTCGTAATTCCGTAAATGTCCATAATTGTGAAGTTTGTGAAATAAGATCCTTACAAAGGTGCTATTACAAATTTATCAAATTCCATCCACTAAAAAAAAAATGACAAATTTGTACAGAAGTACAGAGTGCCACTGAGAATTGTACCGCGTGCCACATAGGTTGCTGACCTCTGGCTTAGATCTAAACGGCTTAAAACTACCAACTATCTTTCCTGAGAGCAATTGTCTGCTGTTATATTCTAAAAACGGCTGCAATTGATTTTTTTTTTAAAAAAATGCAACAATTATTTATGGTTTTAATGAGCTGAAACACAAATTGTGACGACTTAAAAGCGTATGTTTCCTTTGGCAGGATTTTAAAATATTACTTAACATATACATCTTTTGATGTTTTGAGAATAATTAATTTATTTATGAGGGGACCCCTTTTTTCAAAAATAACTCCTCTTTTTTTTACGCAGTAATTAAAATGGTATTTTTCCTTTTTCTCATCCAGTGCAAAAAAGGGAGCTCTTTTTGCAAGTATAACAACGAGTGATAATTTTTTTTTCTTTCGTGGAATCTCATTTGAGTGCATTGTTTCAAAATGCTGACATAAACATAGCTTTTTTAAGTGGTCTAAAAAACCCCCAAGTATGTGAGAGTTCTTTTTTTTTAGCCCAACTCTTTTTTTATCAAGTTTTTTGTTACCTTTGCGTTTATCTGCAGAATTCCAAATGGATAGCTCCCTCCCCCTCCCTTTAATTTTTCCTTATATACGCATACAAAGCCTTCGCTCCCCCCTCCCCCGGTCGAAATACATTTTGAATGATGATGATGGCTGCCGGCTACTAAAGGATGGGGGTGAAGGGGGTTCCTCTAATCGATGCAGACGATCGTTCCCCAGGGGGTGCATAAGGGGTGGGTGTTATATAACGTTCCTTCAACCCCTCCCCTCTTTTTTGGAAAATCGATGACTCCAGTTTCCGAAACTCTTCATGAAAGAAAATTAATGAATAGTTCTAATTTTTTGTCAAGGTGGAGGTAAAAAAAAATTAAAATTATATCAGCTATCATTATTCTTTTAAATAAATCGGGCAAAAAATGTGTATGTGTATGTGTGTGTGTGTGTATTTTTTTTAAGCAATAACTTGCTGGCGCGGAAGAATATTTAAGAATAGTTAACCCGTATTTGTGGAAGTAGAGATAAATATCTAACCTATAAATTCACCCTCTGGAACTTTAATGAATTAAGTTACCTTTTATCACGTATTAGGTCACGTAATGTTTAACTTTTGAAAGTTTTGTATTTTATTGTAATACATGTATAAAATAGCCAAAAAGACAAAAATAAAAAAAGCTTTTAGTAATAAAAAAAAATTGAATACGGAACGAAATATTAACACATTGGAAAATATATATTTTATTTTCAGAAATATATATATATATTCGATGGCTTTTGTACATATTATTCACTTTATAATTAAATCATGTTTTTTAGAGCTATTTTATCAAAGCTTTGTGCTTCTCTAGTTTTAAGTGCACCAGAGCGTACAAGTTTGTAACTTTTATCTCGTTTCTGTAAAATAACCTAAAAAAAGCATAGAATTTGCAATATATGCCATGCAGAAGAAATTTCAAACAAACACGAACTTAGACATATTTTCGAAAGCTTATTTTATGCTTGAAAATAATCAAAAACAAAACCATTTCATATTATTAGGTCTACGCGAAGTTATGTCTGTTTTTTGGAATAAAAAGAAAAACACGGCATTTTTCCGAGACATCTACTGAGCAATATGATATCCATTGTTAAAAGGATGACCTCTTCTCGGCTTGTTGGTAATTTGTAAATTCCATTTTTGTAAAAAGGTCCTCTTTTGAAGGCGAAAAACTAGAGTAGTGTTTGGTTGGTATCTTTTTCGTTTTGAAATTTTTTTTTCCTTCAAAGTATATGTAGCAAGATAAACAGGATAATCGAATGGTGCTAAATCCGGAGAGTATGGTGGAGGAGTCAAAAATTTCCAGTCTAATTTTGCTATTTTCTGGTAAGCTGCCAAAGCAGAACGTGGGTAGGAATTGTCATGTTGCAATACGATTTGCTTCTTATCAACTAGAATTGGTCTATTTTTCTCCAATGCTTCGTTCAAGTAATCCATTTGCTGACAATTGAACTCTTGATTAAATTCAAAAAGTTCATAGTGTACTAGTTCTGTAAAGTGCCTCCTTATACTCGGCATTCTCTTATTTAGTCTCGGGTTTGAAGTGTTATACATTTAGAAAGAATTATCAATTGTATTTTATAGCAGTACTGTTTTATGAACTAACTTTTGTATGGTTTAAGTAAAATTGTAGGTGTGGGAAACTAATTTTTGAAAAAACCCTAATTTTACGAATGTAAGAAAGTCTCTGAGTCGATTTTAAAGAAAATGAAGATTTTAAGATTATTTTTATACATAAAATTCTGTATGTATAATATCTACAAAAATATGTATAAAACACATAAATAAGAAAAGCTTTCCTTTCTTTATTGTATGAGAATTTAAAATTAATTCAAATGTTTCCGTTATTTTATTTTGTATTTCTTAAATGTGTTTTGAGTCATTTATAAAAGGATAAAAAGTAGTTTAGAGAGCATAAATGTAAAGCAAGAAGCAGCATTATTACGAGCTTTTTTTTAAGTAGAAAAGTGTAAGTAAAAGCAGTAGAAAATTATGTTGGTGTACTTAAAATTTCATTTGTAAAAGATTAAGAAATAATAAAGGTTCTGTGTTTACGCATATTATAATCTACATCGAGATTGATTTTATACACACAGAAAAAAATTCTTTAGTAGAATTATTTATTCATGCAATGCTTTTATACTTGCGTGTTGTGTTTCAATAGTTATGAATTGTTCTATTGATGGTTACAACAAAATCATTACCTTTCTTTCTTGGAAGATATTCACAGGAGTTATATTACACGTCTGAGAATTTACAAAATCTTTGCTTTGGAATCTATTGTCCACTTTTCTCTTTTTCTATTGGCTTCAAAATAGAAGTTCATTGTCCGACCCACACCAGAATCTCGCCACTGGCCACCGATGAAGGCAGTTTGTGGGAAAACGTAAGCTACCGGTTAATTTAATCTTCTCATGCGACTTGAGCAACAAACCTGTCGTGCTTATTGATTTTCGACTTCATCATAACCTTCCGGTAATACGAGAAGAAAGAATAAACGCTTAATTAACATCTGAGGAAATTCGGAACTGAATGTCCTTACTCAAACAATGTTCATACTCTCTGAAAAATAGTGGCGAAAAAACTAGGATGGTCACTAATGATAAATCCGTTTAGAGACATGAATGCTTGATCGAATCTTAAACGATTCCCAAAAGCTACTCGTGTACGAAGGATCACAATTAATCGAATCAATAGTCAATTGCGTGATCCTCATGAATGGCTTGCCGAAGATTGCATTGTGTCAATCGCTCCTTGGGAGCGATGTAATCTTTTTAATGGAGTATTAAAACGTATCCGATACTGCGAAGTGGCTTCGAAGAACAATGACTCGTAAGCCGATGATCGCATAGATTTCTAATTAACTTCACCAGTTTGTCACCAGAGCTTTATTGTAATGAGTTGGTTGAGGCTTTTTGTCTGCTGTTCTGGAAAGACAATGGTTGGATAGCAGTTTCCGTATAAACTGCTTAAGATTTAATAGGTTTCCTGTCAATCTCTCTCTCGTTTTCCGAAAGGGTTAAATTGTATACTTATTCCTATCGACAGGTTCTTTGGTATTGTTTTCCACGGGATTTGTTTGCTTTTTGCCCTTAAAACGCTTGACATCCAACAATTGACCGTAGCTTGAGGCGTGATGCTCTTCCCTCCGTGCTCTTTGCCTTATCTTTCTGATGAAGTTTGTCAACTGATTCACAATGGACATTACTTGCCGAATTAATATTCAGCAGATGTACCCACCCATAGGAGCCATTGTATTCACATTTTGTGCTAAACTTTGTGTAATGCATTCTACTGGATGCAGATAACTTAAATGGCTCTTAATTTTTGAAGACGCTATTCTGTCTATTCAACCGAAGAGACATTTGTTATAAAGTTAATTATCTTCAACAAATAGAAAAAAAAGAAATGATTTCGCATTATTAGTTATGTTTAATGTTCGGAATTGACTTATTAATTTAATAATAATGGAAGTTATAATGAAATTTTGTGAAAACTGTAGAACACATTAAGGACATGGGAAGGGGGAGGGGGGGAGACGATAAATTAAAGCTTAACTTTAATACATATTAGATAAATATTTTTTTTTGCGTTAAAAGTTAGTTTATTTGTGGTAGTACCACAAAATCTTAATTAAAAAAATAATTAATGGCTCATGACATTTTGGAAAGAAAACTGGAATATAATTTGTGATTAAATATACTTTTAAATTTCGTGTGTTTGTCACTTTTAACTGTTTTGACCTATTGCAAGTAGATATAGATTTATAAAACTTTTAAGCTCATGAAAACCTCATTTTTTTTACTTTGAAAACAAATTTGTATCTACCTAACAAGAAAAACGCAAATTCATATTTTTTGTATGTATAAGAATAACATCTCGTATATATCAGTTTCATTCTTGATCAAATAGCAAATGGTACATCTTTCACAACGTTAAGGTATTCCTTTGTTTTGGGATAAAATTACA
Source organism: Trichonephila inaurata madagascariensis (assembly GCA_019973955.1). Classification (NCBI taxonomy): domain Eukaryota; kingdom Metazoa; phylum Arthropoda; class Arachnida; order Araneae; family Nephilidae; genus Trichonephila; species Trichonephila inaurata. Next base: position 827,170 of record BMAV01002554.1, on the reverse strand, counting down.
TTTTTTGCTACGTATTCTTCTTTTAAGGAAGAGAAGTATTATGTTTACACATGAAAGGAAGACTATTTATAACAGAAGCAAATTCAAACACAAAGAGCTACATATTTTCCCAATTCTTTATGAAGTCTTCTCATCAAATTGCGCAGCCAATAATACATCGCATTTAAATATAGACAAAAATTACAATAAATGTACAAAGAATATTTTTTTATTATAGAACACCTTATTCTGTTCGTAACGTCAGTGACCACCGACTCGTAACTCCTAACCTCTTAATAGCAGGTCAGTGAGAAAGAGATGATTTGCATGAGTAAAGACGGCAGTGTTTCGTATTCAGTATAATTATTCTTTTTGAATGCCGGGAATTTGCATTAGAATATCACGAGTTTTATTGTTTTTAGTTACAATGCTGGAATCTTTAGTGTTTAACTTTTGATGAGAGAATGCTGGTTAAATGCCATTGCTCTCAATAGCATCAAATGTATTGATTGAAATGGCGGAATGAACTTCCGAACCGAGATCAAGTCATTATTAGCGCCGACGTGATCGAGTTAAAACTCGATTGTTGACTGTTAAAAACGTGTGCCCTGTATTGGAAGATAGAAATAAATCAACCAGTAAAACGTGCAGAATACAGCAGCATTTAACGTTGACTCTCTTAACTCGCCGAAAAAATGTAATCATCTCTGCAGAGGAAAGAGTACTAATGTGATTTTCTGCTCGTCGAAGTACTAATTTGCTTAAACGAGGAATTATTTTACATGTTTGGAGTACCTTATCACCATATAAAATAGTTCTGAAGGTTCTATCATTTCCAGTTAAGGGTCGGTAATTAAAATCTGTAGTAGAAACTAACCATATTTAAAAATTTTGTATTCATTGGAATTTCATTATTAGTGAATAATTTCTGAGTCATTAAACAACTTTAATTTCGAAGTTAAAATGGTTCATTGAACATTTAACAATACGCGTAACATTGTTACCTTGTAAAAGGGAAATGAAATATTTTAAAATTATGCTGTCTTCTTATTTTGACTTTTAGCCGTAGTTAATTAATTATACAGTTAAATCAACCATTTGTTTTGTGACAAAGGTAGTATTTGGTTTCAACACCAGCACATATTTTAAATATCTATCTTTCTACGTCTGCTCATAACCACTAACGCTTAGATGTTTTATTAAATTCGCTTGAAAAATGATATTGACTTATACCTTTTTTTGTGTAATTATGGAATGATACAGAAAAACTTGCTTGTGGAGGAAAAATGGTATGATTGGTAAGAATCTTTCAAATTATATTATGAGCAAAAAGTACGTGAAATTTTCCGTTTCATGTGGACTATTACCAATTGTTTCAGTTGTCAAGTCAGTGAATAAACGAAACCATATCAAAAGATTGTTTATTTCCTGTCGATTTCTCTTAAAATACGGTCTTTTTAAAGTAGAGGGTTAAATAGCAATTACATATCTTTATTCATTTAAAAGATGGAACAGTTTTTAAACTTCAACTAATTTACCAGATACAATACAAGCAGAGCAAAGACCCGTCAGATAAACCAATCAGGTTATTGAATGTGTCTGATTGTTAATGAACTGTCGTTTTAATACATCTGGCATTGATACATGATGAATGGAGCTGGATGAATGAACTTTAAATAACCACCCATTCGAATTTCCGTTAAATGCAGTTAAACTTATCCCGAAATGCATAATTTTTTTCTTCCTGGAAAAGGTTATTTTTAATATTTCTCATAAATCATTTAATTGCGATATCTTTCTAAGTTTGCGTAGGTCCCGGGCCGGTAAAAAAAGACAGCACTCGCTTCTAGTCAAGCCCCACCCATAATCTTATTTTCCAGCTTGGGACTTAGTCGGTTTTGCCACTTAATCGTCAAAGTCTTATTTGCGGTTTTTCCAATCGAAGTGTTCGCTTAAATTTTCTAATACAATTTAAAAATAAATAAAAAAACTTCTAAGCAAATCTGGAGGGAAAAAATATAAATGATAAAAAAAGTACTCGTAGATGTTTCATCTGGTAATCAATCGATAAGGGCTGACGCCACTACTAGTGGGGGGGGGGGGGGGGGGGGGGGGGGGGGGGGGGGGGGGGGGGG
>BMAV01002554.1:791589-815056 GCA_019973955.1 Trichonephila inaurata madagascariensis | reverse complement strand
TAGATTAGAATACATATATAAAATTGTTTTAAGGACATTATGACAAAAAAAAAATTATTTAAATACACTATTTTGGCAAAAAATTAACTTAGAATAACCTTTTTTCCAAATGTTCTCCTTTTGTGAAAAATGCTTCTATTATAATAATATTTTACCTGTACATAGCTCAGACCTCTCTACAGAGGCTCAACTAGAATTTTTGAAACGCGTAACTTGGAAGTCGGTTTATCCATGTTTTACGAAAACAGAAGGGAGAAATTTTAAGAAAATACGCTGATAATTATTTCAAATGGTTGTAACTCTGAAAATAATTTGAATTTTTCAAAAATCATAGTTGAGCCTCTGTACAGAGGTCTGAGCTATATGCAGGCAAAATATTATTATAATAGAAGCATTTTTTACAAAAGGAGAACATTTGGAAAAAAGGTTATTCTAAGTTAATTTTTTGCCAAAATATTGTATTTAAATAATTTTTTTTGTCCTAATGTCCTTAAAACAATTTTATACATGTATTCTAATCTAAGTGACACTAAATATCATGAAAATTATACATTTATGCACTTTTTTAAAATCATGGTTCCGAACGTAGTCGGATACCTTCAATCATCCAAAAAGCATCCTTCAATCTAGTATATGCCAAATTTGTAATTCGATCATCATGAATGCAGAGCATTTTCTTATATGCCCAAAACTAGACTAAGAGTCTCAAAACCGGAGTAAGTTGAACAAACTGTACTGGAATACCAGAACTTTAATGAAATCTTTGTAAAGACTGCATCTCTTGTGTTCCTTTTCTTGTTGTTTAAATTTTTAACTCTTTCTTTGGTTCCATGTTAATTTGTCCTGGTTCTTACTTTAAATGTTTGTTCTTTTTTATTATTTATCTTTGTTCTTGTGTGATACTTGAGCTGTTTTATGTGTTTGGATTGATCCTTCAAATATAGCCATATGTAACAACAACATAATTTTCACTTTAACACTGTACTACAGAATAGAGATAGTGTTAAAATTTTATCTCTGTTTGATACCACATTGTAAAAGAACACTTAGTCCAATATGTTTAAGTCAACTATTAAATTTTATATTTATCTTTCTTCTTGTTCATTTCTTTGTTTTAATTTTTTATCAGTATGGTTTCTATGAAATAAATGAATGAAAGATAGAAAAAATATATTTTTGATAAAAATTATCATTGAATATATTAAAACCCTTTTCTTTTATTATAGAGCGAACCACACACAAATTAGGCCGACAATGGGTCAAATAGGCCAATATTGGTAAACAACATTGGTTTATACGTAGCAGCATCGACCGGATTCACAACAGATTTGTTGCTGCGCGCGTTTTGAAAACTTCCATAGGAAAAGATATTCAAGAATTCATTATAATTCACTTTGAATTGTGTGCTAAGTAATACAACAAAAAAGTCAGCTTCTGTTAGTTGAAAACCGAAATAGGACTCTTATACCATTCAACATGCTTTGTTTTGTTTCCTGAAAAAGATGAGGGTGTTAAAAAATCTGAAAATTTACTCAGGCGTAAATGTGAAACCTCGTTATGTGATCTAACTACAAAGGGTACCTACCCCCTGCATTCAAACAAAAGAAACAAAAGGTCCTAAAAAGTTTCTTCGATAACGGGTAGACAATAATTGTGTCTGCTCATTCTGAACGTATCCTGTAAACTAGACCTCCTACTCTTTTTGCAAAAGACACCATCCAGTCACCTTTCTCGTTATTGATGAATATACTAATGAGTAAAAATGTAACACTTCAGTTTAAACCCATCCTCCAAGTTTTTTTTTTTACTCCGTCTTTCTTTCTCTCTCTTTGCTTCTTCGAAAGTTTTTAAAAATCTCTTAGACCATTGTTCTTTTCTGCTGGGGTGGTTACTGGTTCCATTGTATCAAAAATGTATTAACTTTGCCGACTTTTGTTTTCTTTTCTGTGAAAATTGATAATAATAAAAAGAGGGCGCAGATCATCAATCATTCTGAATCCTTGATAAGTTTTCACTGGCACGAATTTTTATTTTGCTAAATCACGATTTTTTTTTTCTTTCTTTCTTTTTTTCCCCTTAACCTTCTGAATTTACAAATGAGTAGTCATAATAAGAAAGCGTATGTGTGCTCTCTTTGCTTTTCTAACTTCAAACTACTAAAATTGTTTTGTTGACAAAATACTTTTTTTTGTTGATGAAAAGAAACTAAAGTAAATGCTTTTGGTTATTTATGATTGTTGTTTAGAAAAAGGAAATGTGTGAAGTTTGTAATTTGGAATTGCTTAAACTGGTAGCGGATTTTCCTTCATGACACAAAATTATTCGTATTTTGAGAATTTTATACATTCTTATTTGTATTTTCAAATTTATTTTGTCTACCCTTTGCGTAGATTGTAGTTGCGAAGAAAAGGTTTTATCATGTTTGTTGTTAAGTTTATCTTTAAGTGCCTTTAGGTTTAAGAATGAAAAATTGTGTGAGAGAGAGATGAAGTTAATAGTTCTAATAATACGTTGCGAACGTGCTTACCAACAACTTTAGAAAAACATCTCGGAAATCTATCATTGTAATGTGAACACAGTTTTAAAAATTCGTAGTCCTTTTTTTTTCCCGCTTGCTGTGTGTATTTTATTCACATTTCGTGAAGAATAAATGAGATATTGATGTGTTTAAACTCAGTTATTATTGATATCTAATGTATGGCTTAATATTAGGAAAAAATGAGATACATTTATTTGTATTATATAGACCGAAGTTCCGAAAAAAAATGACTTGAAAAGTGCGGATGAAAAACAATGTCTGTGGTCTCTGACCTTGACCTTACCATTACTGTAATAGCAATGCAATTGAAAATCTTCCTGTGGATCGTAAAGCGAACAGGTCATTTTTATGTGTCCTTCTCGTTGGGCCGCTGTTAAGTTCCAGACAAAGCCACTAAAAAAGCTTTTTATGGAAAGAAAACTCGACTTGGCTCAGTGTGAAAGCTTCCTAATGGCTCCCTCTCATTAATTCGTTTACAATTAAATTTCATTTTCGTTTTTACTTTACTGCAATTAGTCAATTCGTATGTAACCTATGTCTGACGTTAAGGAGATTGTTGTTATCCTGTCTTTTCTAATTCTAGCGGATTTTCCTTTTCGTGATCAATTTAATTTGTATGAACTTTTTTATAATCTGTTTTCTTTTCATCATTCTTTGGGATGTTTTTGTTTAATATCGCTCTGTCGCCGCTAATCCTTACTTTTAATAACCATTATCTTTTTCCGAAAATTGCGAAATTCAGAATTATCTTTATCGAAAAATTATTTTTTCACGTTAATGTACTGACTTTAAAAAAGTTATCACAATTTTTATTCGTATTAAAAAATTATTACCGGTAATATATTTAGAATCCTTTTTTTTTTTCTTTTTTGGAAACTGTTTTTTCCCCCTTTTCTTTCTATTGATTACGTTTAATCTTATTCCTGTAAAATCTTTAGCTATAATTACATGTAGATGTGCAGTAATTATCTTTTAAAAAGTATTTAAATTTTTTACTTTGTATGTTAGAAGCTAAAAGACGAGTTAAGGAATAATACTTAAATTTGTCAAACTTAAGCTTTATCATTATAAAATGCAATGCTTTAAATGCTTTCAATGCTTGTTAAAGGTGTACTTACCGTATTCATTAAATCTAAGTCACCCTTTTTTTCCATTGTTAATGCTACTGAAAATCGGGCGCGGCTGAGAATCGAAGGGGAAAAAAATTCGTTGGATGGGGCAATTAGAGAAACTACAGGTTCATGTATGCATTTAAAAGTTTAAAATACTGATAAAATAACCAATTATTCTCTTCTTATTAGTTTTCATTTTAAATTCATTTTAATTTTGAAAAATTGGATATCGATAAACCATTTTACGCAAGTTTTCATTTTTCACAAAAACTTTTTGGGAATTTGTGGCTTAGATTCGAATAAGTACGGTAATTGAATTGCTGAGTTTTGTCAGGTTATCCTTCACATTTAAATAGAATCATAATGTAATATGTTTGAATTCCTAAACAAATATCAGCATAAAACTGTTAAAAAGTAAATAAGTTTCATAAGGTATGTTAGCAGTTGATACTAAAAATATAGTGAGCAAACTTATATTTAATGCATATCCTCTATTACTGTTTGAACTCGTGGCCGTAGTGTCTCGGGTTCGAGTCCTGTTGCCACTGAAGGCTCACCGTGTAGAGGGGCCGGTGCATGTTAAATTTATCGTGGCTCAGTGTCCTCCCGTTGGTGTGGTAGTTAGGAGAATGGATACCAACTCAGGTGTTGTCCTTATTACTTGATTGATTCTCCAAATTACGTGGTCTATCACCAATTGTCCTCATATTGCTAAAATGTGCGACATTAATGTATATAACTCTCTCTCTCTCTCTTTCTCTCTTGTAATGATATTCAATTTAAAATCGTTATGAATTAAACAGTGTGTTAAATCAATTATTAGCTAATACGGAAAAGGTAGACCTTATATATGATTTATATCTAATATTTTAACATTTAAAATATTAGAAAATTTATGTTTCAAGTATATTTCTTCTTCATTATTAATGAACTGGACCACGGGCGACATTATATAACTATTAGCATGTGAAAATATGTATTTTAAAACTATTTATGATAACTTTTTCTCTCTTCGGCATTTTGGTTTTAAAAGTTGAATACTGCGCGCCAATTGCTAGGTTATTGAATTAATGTAAGGAGCAATATTCATCTGTATCAATTCAGCTTTGTTAGTTGACGAACAATTCTATTGGTTAATTTACAGATAATAATATTAATGATAATAATTTCTATTAAAAATTTCTAACTTCTGTTCAAGAAAAATATATATATCACTTCAATTATTTTTATTATTATTAAATTTATTTATATTTTGTATTCAGGTTTCTGTAAGATTAGCGTGCAAGGGAATCGCAACAAAATTCGTAGAAAGGGATCTTGCTAAAAATAAGCAAGCTTCATTCTTTTCGGTGTGTTAAGTCTTGAGGCAACTAACTGTCAGTGATTTTTTTTTTACCTCTCGTCTAATCTCATCCAATGCAGCCAATGTGTTTTTATGAACTTCAAAGAGTGAACTCGCCCAAAATGAAAAGCATTCCAGAACGAGATTTGTGGACGTATGATTGACATTTGAAGTCTATTCCATTTGGAGTAGGAGGAGAGAAAAAAACGTAAGGGTGGCAATCAATCAAGGGATTCCAACTTCACGCATTTATCACCGGATACTTTCCCGTTGACGCGGCTAGAAATCGCACCAATTTTCGGGTTAACACCCATTACTCGGAGATTAATGGTTTAAAAGAGTGTTTTGTCTGTCCGGAAAAAGCCTTGTTGGATGGTCTTTTGTTGTATGGCACACTCATCGACAGGCGCAGTAAGCCTTTGTGCCCATCGAGCTTCACCTTTGAATTGTTGTCTGAAAGATTCCTCTTCAACTACGTATGATTATCCGCATGCTCATTTATAAGGGTCTTTATGCATGGTTATGGACTTTCCTCATCATGTTTTAACACATGATAATTTTTAGTGTAATATATATATATTTAAGCTATTAGAGCCTTCTTTCGATTCAGTAAGTTACTTTTTTTTACAAACGAGTGCCTTCATATTAAATGGATGTCGTATTCACTCTAGATTTAATTGCAGATACTTAAGCATTATATTATTCGAATAATATTCCAATGATTCTTATTTCATTGGCTTTTGCGTGTGAAGGTAAAGATATATAACCTTTTTAATAGATACAAATAAGTTTGTGAAATAAATGAAGTGAAAAAAAATCCATGCGACTTAATTTTAAAACTGTTTGCAAATACGTTGTATGGTTTGCTTTTCTATGGTATTTTGCTTTTTTGCGTGATTTTAAAAAGAAGTTTTTGCTTAGTATTTACCCAAGAATTTCATACTCTTATTTCTTCGAATGTCTTTGTATCATCAAATTCATGTGTCTGTCTTCTCTTTTTAACATTAGCGTTAGACTTGCGATTTAGTTTTTACTATGTCAGCACACCAGAGAATGCTACAAATACTACTAAATGAATTGGTTTGTATGAATGTCATTATATTAACTGTTTTACGAATGTAAGGTGAACATGGAAAACTTGTTTTCACTTCAAAACTTCCTTTTTTACACAATACGTGAATGAAAGTGTACAGAAGTCGCGCTCGAAGCGCGAATGAAAACCACTGTTAAAAAGTAAAAGTTATCCATGATGCATAATAAAGGCTGTCATAAGACAAATTTTCCTCTTAGCAACACGATCGTCTCCCGAATTTACAGCCTGTACACGTACCCATCAACATTTTCAGAACTCTACAGCATTAGAAAAGATAAGTTAAAGGCTCTTTTAAAACTCACAATCTTTTACCGGCTGCTTTGTCAACGCCCAGGATACAATTACCACATATATCATTAAGCATTTACCCCTTTCTGTGTCCTTTTCGAATTGTGTTCAGCGTTATTATTCGTGTCTCTCCCTCCTCACTCCTCGGAGAAAAGCATTAAGATACAAAAGTTTCCACTTTTTCTTCAAATTGCGTGAACGTGGCGTCATGGTTTCTTTTCTTTGGTTGCCTCTGGCTATTAAAGTGCAAGGCTCCGGGAGAGGCGATTTTTTATTTTATTCGAACTCTCCTTTTTTTAAGAGGCTGCCCTTTTGGCCTATGACCCGTTGATTGCGTTAGGAATGGTGGGAGTTTGAAAATGTGAATCACACAGAGCGTGTCTACTCCGTGGGAATTACACCGAGAGGAGTCCAGCTGCGTTTATTGAGATCATGTCCAATCAAGATCAATTTGGGCCAGTCCCAGAGCCCGATCTCAATTACATGACTTCACATTTACGCGTCGATGAGCATACATATCCCTCCCTCCCTGCGCCACTTCAGGCGAAAAAACCACCAAAAACGTGTGCAATTATTCCCCGGCATATTCACAACAGCTTCTCGAGAACTTACTGCGATTCCGGGAATTTTGTCTCATTTGAAACTCATGAGAAAATTTTTATTTTGAGAGCCGAGATGAAATTCCTATACTATTTTGTAAACGGTTTTCTTCGAAAAATGTAATTTTTTATTTCCAACAACTGAAACAAACTGTTTGGGTACCGTTAAGTCTGTGCTTAAAGAACAGCTAGGGATGTTGTGCCTTAATGATTTTAAGGAAGAATGCTTTTTCTGTGTAAGATCTACATTGTGTGTGTTCTTTTCAAGGTTTTTCAATACTTCTTTCTCTTAAACTTTTTTAAAAAGCGTAAGACTTAAAATAATGATAAGCTGTTGTGATTATGTTAGTAGTATTTCATTAATGAGAAAGAAAAGTTATGCTATTAATAGATAATCATCACGTGGTTATAAATATCAATTCTGTAAAATCTACTTTATATTTAATATTAAAGAGTTTATTGTAAGATTGCATCATTTATGAGTTTCGATATATTAGCTTATGGTTCAGATATGCATTTTAACAATAAATTGCACATAACAATGCATTGCTTATTACATATTCCATCTCTATATTTTGTTATTTTTTTTTACTAAATGTCATTTCATTTGACAGTTTAAGCACTGAAACTGTATCATCTTAAATCATAGCAGTAAATTTTATGTCTTATTTTCTTGAAATTCCTTTTCGAATTTGTAATTATGTACTTTCTCAGTCAAATTTGAGTACGATTATTTGGTTCTAGAAATTCTTGATTTCCCTAATTAATGAAATTATGATATAATTAATTGCAACTTATAATTTTATTAATTAAAATGTTCCGTCCGTAACTGAAAAGAATTCCCACTTATTAAAAAAATACACTATTTATATTTTAATATATGCAACTTCTGCGTCTCTTCCTGTTTATCAAAATGCCGTCTTTTTAACTGCATTCTGAATCGGATGAAAAACGCATTTTTGGACGGAATGCCCATTGAATACACATATTGTCTGCAGACTGTTTTCTGATTTTTCTCTAAGAACCAAGAAAGAGCAAGCAAAAACAGAAGGTGATTGTTTTTAAATCCTGTTATGATGAAGCGAAGCTGCTTGATATGCAGATGGACTTCATTCCACAATTCTGCGGCGTCCCTATAGCTCTATCGATTAAAGCCAAATCAACCTCGAACGACAAGTTTTTGAAGCTGCTGGGTCGGTCACCTGTTGTGTATTTTCTTCTTGAGAAAAATGGAGACGCCCCAGGGGTGCTCATCATACTTCTTAGAGCCTTTCTCATTCCGCTCGTCCTGACCAGACGTATGCTTTGACAGATCATGCACGGATGGTCCAAAACAATTGTCAGCGATCTCCTTGAATCCGGAAGATACAGAGACGGATGGTGATTAAATCGTCCTTTGAATTATAAATAATATACGATATCAAGGGTCTGTACACACTTTAGGAATATTGTTTAAAATCAACTGATAAAATAAACGATAGCCTTTATATCTAATGTCACGTATCGCTTTGGAGACGTATATTATGAAGAGTTTCTACGTGAGAAATGTTTAAATTTACCGAATGCAGACATAAGTTGTCTTAAGAAAACATTTGCTTCCCAGAGTTGATAATTTTAATCTGCTTTTTACTTAGTTTTTACTTCTATCTGACATTTTGTATACTGCCTATTTTTTTTTATCTGAAAATTCTTTGGGTTTAAAATTTATCTTTTACTTTCAGAATAAAATATTGAAATTGCTAAACAAAGATTTGAATCCAGTTTTTCTGTCTGCAAAGCTTATATTTCTAGTGATCTTTTATGTAAAACTATTGTTTGCTGGAATACGTGTACTGTGTAACATTGTTGCTTTTGTTACCTTTAACTGTATTGTAATATTTTAATTTTTATCTTTACAGAGAATTTTGACAATTCAAGTATTATCCAGATGATTAGAGGCGACGAGACCGATTTCAGCGATCCGGTGCGAGTATGACCTCGACGACCGGACTTTCTCCTCCTCCTTTTGCTACGGTCACTTCGGCTGTCATCCCCTCTGAACACTGTGCCCCCTCCATGGTCAGCAGTAATTCCATTAGCGGCTGTCCTGTGGACGACGAGGAGCCGTGTGGTGCACTTATTATGAACGGTGGCAGCCCTCCCTCCGTTAATACCGCTGATTTATCCATTTCATCAAGGGTTATCGCCCACGCACCTATGACAGCGGTCATGACTATACGATCCCCAATGTGTCCCATGGATGAAGACGATGAAGACGACGATCCTAAAGTGGACATGAAGACTGTGGATGACTGTCAACAATCTCTTCAACCATCATCTCGCAACAAGCGAAAAAATTTCAAACCAAGAAACATCGTGTACCAATTTAATGCAGATGACGAATATGGCACTGATGAAGAATGTTTTGATGATCAACATGAATATGCTAGATCCAGTCCCAATCGTCATTCTCCATCGTCTCCCGTGCCATCCCGCAGCTTTGAAGGAGAGCATAATCAAGGTGGAGAACAACCTCTTGATCTAAGCAGTGATACTGGACCTACTCGATGGAAACTGAATCCTAAAGGTCTAGGGGAAGGAAGCCCTCGTATGAACAGTGGCAGGTCACCACCTTTGATTCCACGTTTTGATAGCTGTGACTATGATGGAGAAGACGAAGGCTCAGCAATGGACGAAGATCGAGAACGAACACCAGTCATGGACTTGTCTCGTACTAGTGGTCGAGATGGGACTGGATCGGGCTCCAGTCCTAGTCATTCTCTAACCGGAAGAATCAATGAATCTCCAACCAGTCCTCGTCTAATGGGCCACCTTGAGTATCCACCTGCTAAGAGACTATCACGTGAGCCACCCTTGATTTCTGCTGAAGGAGCTACTATGAAGGATTACGCTGAGAATACCATGAAGGAACTGTTAGGGATGTATGGTCTGAATGATGCTCCTGAATCAATGTCAAGTCATTTGCCGATTCATAATTTTCCTGCTGGTGAGTACAATTTCTCAGAATAACTCTCATTATAACTCTCTGCTGAGATGCAAATTTTTCACCTTCAGTTTCAGATATTAAGATTATTCTTCGAAAATTGAACCTGGACCTTAATAATATATTTTATACTTAGTAATGACAGAAATACTGTAAAATTTAGCTTTTACTCAGGAATAAATAAAATGCGCTAAAATACTACTTTTTCACTAATTTGAATATTATTTTAAAAGCTTTTAAAAAAACCATTGTTCCTTGTAAGTAGCGTTTTTTTTAATGAAAGATAAAGGCTTATAAATTATATATATAAGAGTTATAAAAAAAAGTTTATTTTAGAAATTAAGGTCGAGAATTTTTAGTGTTACAGGAGTATAGCAATCAGAATAGTTCTTTATTGATATTGCGTAATTTGTGCAGGAAAAATCAAATTTATCTTTCTAAATATGAACTTGAAAGTTTATAGAACAGGGTTTGGCAACCTATAGCACGCGTGCCACATTTGGCATGCAGTACAATTCTCAGTGGCACTCTGCACTACTCTACAAATGCGTCAATATTTGAGAGTATGGAAGTTGATTTGTAACGGACCTTAATTGAAAAACATCTTCAGAATTACGGACATTTTCGAAATGACGAAAAAATCCGTAACATAACTCTGAAGACAAATTTACAGCTATTTTGTAAATTACTGAATGTCATTGCTGGAGATATTTAATTGTTCCAAAAGAGAAAAATGCATGCACTGTGCTTTTCGCTTTTGTTTCCAAATATCTAAAAAAAAATCTTTCCTCGCATGAAAAATATTTCCGAGTCCGCAAAGAAATTGTTTAACATCTGAATGCTCATAATAGTGTCAAAATGAAAGTCACAAATTATACCACTAATTTTGTGATATGAAATTAGAGCGGTGCAAGCATTAGGCTCTCATTAAAATTTTTATTTAACTTTTTATTTAACTGTAATGAAGGGAAATACTTATATTTTGTTTCTCTATTTCTTATTTTAATAAATATGTTTAAAAGTCTCAATATATGTACAATTTTAATTTTTTTTATTTTTGTTGAAGAAATAAATGTGTTTTATTTTTTTTATTTTTTGTTAAGAAATATCTTTAAATGATTCAAAATTAATATATAATTAAATTGTAAAAATCTATATTATTGACCTTTAACTCTGCATGCATTCTCGTGGGAATCGAACTGTTTCAAACATGTCCTATTGTGTAGCATTCTGAATCATATTGGTAGATTGGTTTGGCATGCCAGAGCTAAAAGGTTGCCGACCCCTGTTGTAGACTGTTCATTTTAAATCTGATTAAAACATTAATCTACAAAATATTTCGTGCATTCTTGATGAAAGAATTTTTCTCTCAATCCTGTTTCTCGTTGAGCTCTTTTAATGTTGCAATTCTTACAGTATGATTATAAATTATCTCTACTGCAACATACATTTTTTTCTCTCATATAAAGTGCTCCAAATGTTATCTGTTTACGTGGAAAGAAGAAAAACAATATCCGATAACTAACAACGTCAGTTATATATAATTTTTCCCGAAAATGATCCTTAATGTTCTGCCCATTTATATTGAGTAAGGAACTATAAGTCTGTGGCATCAATTTCCTTTATTAATGATTCAAATCAACAAGGAAGATTATCTTTAAATTAGGTACATTTCGAATGTTATGTGCATTTTTTGCAACAGAGCTTTCCGTGTTCTCAATTTGAATTCTAGATGAGTGGGAAGGGCAGTGAGATAAAAATTTATATATTGTATTCTTTTGTAACCAATTGCTGGTTTTATGGTTTATGCGCAATCTGTATTTTTGTAGATGGCCTCAAGTCTTCACGAGCTATGCGTGGAAGAAAATCATGTCTTCCTTTAATTTCGTCCTACATTATTTCGGCTTGGGTCAAAATTCTTTTCCGAACAGATCAAAGAACGCATTTAAAACAAATTCATTTCTAAATGTATGAATATGATTAATTAAAACGTATGTGGAATAGACAAGAATATAAATCATTTAAAAACAAAACAAAAATATTAGTTGAGTGAAATGTAGATTTTATAAACTAGCCATTGCAACCGTAATTTTAAGTAATGCATAAAGCTGTGATTTTAATCTTTTTTCTAATCTTTGTAATGATATGTTTGATATAATTGTATGTATTCCGAATTTTCGTTGCATTTGTATAAAAAAATATTTTATCCACATGAAGTAATACGTTTGATGTATTTAAAATGGCAGTTTTAGCTATAAACTTACATATTTTTCCATTGGTTTTGAGCAAGTGTGTTTAACATAGTCCTCTACCCTTGTTTTTATGTTTTAATATGTCTTAATTTATTTTAAGTTGAAGCTGTCAATTTTATTAAAGTTACTTGTAAAATAAAATAAATAAATATAATCTACTATAAGACTTTTAAAAATTAATTGCTTAGGCTACTTTTTATAGCAAAATGAAAATAGTTTCCATAAGGCAGTGGTAGACAAACTAGGGGGTCCACGGCCCAGATAAGGCCCGCCTAGATATTTTATCCTCACCACAGATTTTAAATTTCAAAGTTTAAATAAATTATTTATGGACATTTTTTATTTATTTATTTTATTTTTTATTTTATTTATTTATTTGTATTTAGGAAAATTTTCATACACATTTGACTATTTTTTTGCGTATGCAAAATATAAATGTGGAAACTGAACTAAAATTTTTTTGCAAGTATGAAAATAGAATCTACACTCTTAAAAAATATGAATACAAAATTATTAAAATATGCTTGCTAATTTTTATATTTTGTTAAAAAAATATTTATTTTACATGTTTTGTATGTAAATTATATTAGTTAAAAAAGCTGAAAAAACAAGCAGTATAGAGTTACAGCTTAATTTACCGCGTCTTCTAACTTTTATTGTGTTTTATAGTAAATTATATTGACCCCTTAAACATTTTTTTTTGCCCACTCTTAAAAATTTTTGTTAATCACTGCCTTAAGGTATTAAGAGTTTAAATAAATTTGAATATTTTTAGAAAAGTTACTAGAAAAGAGAGAAAAGAATTTAAACCACTACTCATCCTTTGCTAATGTAGAAATTATGTTAAGTTCTGGCCTTGATAACTTATGATTTAAATTTTATAATAGTTCTAACCTTAGTGTCTAAACTTATATCTGTAAATAACTTTTTCTGTAAATTTTTAGCGGCACTAAAATATAATATTTTAATTACTTTGAAATTTTAATTTATTTAAACTTTTTTTGTAATAAAGTTTATTATTTATTTTCTATGATTATTTTTCTTTTGTTTCAGTGAAAAATATTTATTTTGAGCAAATAATCATTACAACAATTGTCTTTCATTTAGTTTTAAACATATTAATCATAAAAATTAAAAAAATTAAATTATTTTATAATCAGTAAGCATAAAAAAAAGTGAAAAATTTTATTTTGGTAAAATTTATACTGCTCTGTAGTTTCTCTGTTTCACCATCAGCTACCTTTTTGTTTATTAGGACCTTATTATATTTGTAATATATTGCAGAAAAATTAACCCGAAAACAGAGTAAACTGCATTAGAAAATTTTAATTTTAATAAAAAAGAAGCAAAAAAAAAAAAAAAAAAATTGGCTGGACTATTAAATAATTTTTTCCAAAATTCTTTGTGATGCATACTCTAATATTTAAAAACCACAGAAGAGGAAATAGCTGACAGCTCACATTTCTTAAAAGTCCAATTTTTCCCCCCACTTAAGTTAGTCGTTTAGTTTATTTTCCACCAAAAATACGAAGCCTTATCGGAATTCAATACCATAAGAAGCAATATCATTCTCCGTCCATATTCCCAAGGAATATGAATCATAATAGAAATCTTTGCTAAGTTGCGGTCAGTCAAGTTCGTGCAGAACTATTCTATCGCTATGAAAACAATAGATCGCTTGCGACAATCGGAGGTATTTACGATTTCCTTCACTTAATTGTATTTTAAAGCTTCGTCGCCACGAACAACCAAAAAACAGTTATTGACTTTTTCTTTTTTCTTTCTTTTCACTATACAGAAGCTACGAGTTATAGCAGCCACCCTTGATGGACGGTTGCCCAAAAGTTCTAGGACGTTCACCACACACGTACACGAACGATGAAAAAAAAAAGAAAAAGGGGAAAAAACACCGTTGGCTAGGGAGTGAAATAAAAAACAATTCGTCCATTAAAAATGCATTTACTCCTCAGAATGGAGTTGTAAGTACAAATCATGAGAAGGGGAAGCCAGCCATCAGTAGAGCACTAGATAATATTAACAAATTAAAGGTCTCTGCATCAACACTCTTCCCCCTTCTTCAAGAAGATAGGTTGTTTGCTTTTGTACCAGTTGTTTCATTAAGATAAGCTCCTTTCTAGTTTTTGGGAGAGGACTAGATAGAGAGAGGGGGGAAAAGTTTTTTCTCTCCGAAATAAAAACGAACTTTTCACCATCTGCATTCGCTTTTAAAACGGTGATTAAATGTTACAGAAAAATAATCCGGTTTTTCTTTTTTGGACATGGGAGAAAAAGAAGAAAAGCCTGGGAAGGAGATAAATAGTAAAAAAAGAAAGGAAAAGAAGGAAACTTTCTAAGGGTGGAGCTAAATTGATAAGCCTTTACGCCAATCATTTTCTCCACAAACATTAACAAGGATAAGGGAGAAAACGTGTTTTCGAATGCCTATGGGCGGACATATGCCGGCCCCCCCCCGGTGGTTTAAAAAAAAAGAATAAATGTCTGTAGGTGAAACAAAGGGAAAAAAATCTCAACCGATGCATACTATTTATCGTTAAGAAATAATAGTGGCGTCAGTGTCAGATCGAGTCTTAAACCAAAGAGAGGCAACGAACATTGATGATCTCTTAAATCTATTACATTCAAACTTTAAAGGGAGAGCGCCTTGACCTATCACCTGTTCAATAAAATCGCAATAACCCTTCTACCCAATGCGAACCGTGAATGATATAACCAGCTGCCACGATTGTGACTGTAATGTTGAGGGAAAAATTGCTCGAGCAAAGTATAACATCATTCATAATAAAAATAAAAATTTATTCCTGATTTGTGCTGAAATTTGATTGTTATTAGTCACCATTTTTTGCAACTCAGAACCAGGTGTTCTTTCAAAAGAGGCTTTTATTTATTTACTTATAAATTTCCTTTTATATAATAATGAAAGAGAAAAGAACTAATTTTATTTTTTTCACGTAAATCAGATAACATGTTGCCTTGTAGCAATTTGGAAAATATTTTCCATTAACTAAAATTAATCTTAAAAATCTTATTACGTTACTTGATATTTTTTCGTTTAAAAGAGTATTATTTATGGATGTTTGCATCTTTCTTTTAAAATTTTTAATGGGTTTATACATATATATTAAATAATGAATAGTTTCAAAGAAACGGAAAACTTTTAATTAACTCTCATCAAATTAGGATTTTTTTAAAAAAAATGTTTCAATTACGAAATCATTTAATTGTATCTTTTATACTATTGTGTAGAAACTATTTTTATCCTCATTAATTTTTTGCGATAAATATTTTTTGAAAACCAATACATTAAATTAAAGACTAATGAATTCTGTGAAGCATTCGATGAAATTCGAAAAGAACGAAATCAATACACTTGTGAAATCTGTTTATGTGCAAATTACTTTATGAGAGAAATCGAAAACAGTAAGCAAATACTAGATATTCAATTTGCTTTTACAAATGTAAAATAATTTGTTATTGGAAATAAACGCATGAACCTTCTGCAACTAGATAATCTTTAAAAATAAGAATTAGTCTTAACTAAAATATTCTCCCGTTAATTTTAAAGATATTTGTTCCTTTTCTTACGTATAATATCGTTTGCTCTGTGGCATATATTATCAGTGTCTTTCAATAAAAGGTCTTGCTAAGTGCCTTTCAATAAAAGACAGCCAAAAAACTCTTAAAACTATAAATAACATTGTCGAAGAGTTGCATATCATTTAAAAATTGAAATTGTTGAACTTAAATTAAAGGGAACTTTCCTTTTTGTAAACCAGGACTAGACTAAATTACTTTTTTAATGAATGCATTGTGAAAATAAAAAGAAATATAAGAAACCTTTTAATGATATCTTCGCGTGTCATTCGTGTTTGATTTTAGAGCAATTATCATATATTTATATACTTCCACCCCTGAACTTAAAGCATTTTTACTAGTGAAGCGTCTTTTGAACGTTTAAAGAAAAACGACCTGGTAATTACTTATAAGTCTTCTGTTTCATTGTCAAAACTTGCAATTCGTAGACTACATTCTTATGTGTAGAGTGAAACGTTTGAATAATAAAACGTCAAGAGAGATAATACTGTTGTGTGTAGACTGTAATTTATATATACTGAAATGAATTCATTTGACTAATACGTCGAAATTATCTTTATTAGGAAAACACTGAAATGCATACAAACATTTAAATTAAAACACAATATATAATTTGGTACTTTTAATTATCTTTTTAAATTTAATTTACAATTAACCTTTTTTAGAAGTATATGTTCAGAATGAAAATTCATCACTGATATATTAACATTATTAAAATACTTAGGAGACAATGAATTGTGTATTTCTAAAAAAAAAAAAAAATGTTTTTCATTTTTTGCATATTTATGAATGAATTTTGACATTTGATTTAGAGATTTCAGTGACGTATATAAGGGGAGGGGGTAAAGGTTCACCCCTCCATTCCTAGACCAACAAATTTTTACCACAGAGAATGCCTTCGGCGCTTCCGTTTACATGTTTTTTAATATGTAACCCCTTCTTGTAAGAGAGGTCTGTGTGCACCACTGAGAAATTTATACCTCTGTCAGATTGATTTCAGGTTTTTCTATAAACAAAATATGAAACAAAGAAATCTATATTCGTAATAATAATTTTCATCATTAACTTCATCGAAGTACAACAAATTAAAAGTGCAGACCTCGTTGTCAGAAGGGACGAAGACCGCACCACTAAAAAGGTCTTCAATGCCCAACCAGTTGGCGCACGGAGTAAAGGCAGGCCAAATCTAAAATGGATTGATGGCCTAGGAAAAAGATCTCCTAGTTTTGAAAAATAAAAATTGGAAAAACTAGCTGAAAGAAGGCTAGCCTGGAAAAGACTTCTTGTGAAGGCCAAGGTCCACCCTGGGCTGTCGAGCCACTGAGGAAAGAGTGATAATTTTCAGTTAATTCAATGAACCTTTTTTTTGTTTGTTCAAATGGAAATAAAAACCCCATAAACATGAAGGTATATTTAATTTA
Organism: Trichonephila inaurata madagascariensis; assembly: GCA_019973955.1. Taxonomy (NCBI): domain Eukaryota; kingdom Metazoa; phylum Arthropoda; class Arachnida; order Araneae; family Nephilidae; genus Trichonephila; species Trichonephila inaurata. The sequence continues at coordinate 797,815 of BMAV01002554.1, read as the reverse complement.
TGGCAGGCTCTAGATCTATGAACTACATCAAGATGGAAAATTTTTCGGTGATAGTTTTGGTGACAGGTGTTCTTTTCCATGCTATTATTCTACAGTGACCTGATAGGCAAGGTGTCAAAAAACAAATGCCAACTTAAAAAGACACACACACATTGAGACCCCGTCCCCAAACCGCATTCTTCCCAATCAAGACTTCACGGAAAAAAGTTTAGCAAAGATAATACACTTGGCTTGAAAAAAAAATGCTAGCGCAGAAAAATATTTTCTTTTCTTTTCTTTCTTTTTTCTTAAAAAAAAAAAAGACAGGTCTACCTTTTAAAAAGTATAAGAATAAAGTTCATACTCTAATATTGGAAACGGGATGGTAGCAATGAATGCATTCTTGTTAATATAAATAGGGCGTCTAACGGAACTTGATCAGAAGCCAACATTTAAAGAATAAGATTAAAAAAGTAACATTAAAAAATTTGATAGAGAAAAGTTTGTTCTTATTTCTCCTTCAAACAATGAGTTAAAAATGCACTTTTTATAATGACCTGGGACATTTAAAAACCCTTTTCCTTGAGTTCGGAGTGAGGGGGAAAAAATTCGGCACTTCGTCTTGTTTCTTCAAAGACAGGACATTTTGTACGTCGATTACCGTATAACTAACAAATGAAATAGAGTACCCCTCAAAACATTGTCTTCCGTTTCCATATATATGTATTGCTCATTGCGGCTATATTTGTTCGCTGCGGTTCTTTTTTTTTTTTTTTTTTTAATTTTCTCATTCTGTCTTTTCTTTATCTTTTGCCCTTCTTTTTCTTTTTCTTTTTTCTCCTCTTTTTGTGCTGAATGAGTATTTTCCCTACTTTTTATTTCGAGCTAAATAACTGTACAATAACTAAATGCACTGAACGCGTTTTCTGTTTTTTTTTTTTTTTTTTTTTTTTAAAAAAAAAAGGGAAAAAAAAAAAACCCGAAACATTTAGGTTTGAATAAAAAATAGCTGAGGAAACGTTAATTATATTGTTCGTGTACAGGTTTGTTTTACACATGTTTGTTTGTGGATGATTGTTGTTCTATTTTTTAGTTTGCTTTAATGCCAACTCTGAATGGATTTGCTTTTCATTCTTTACAGTTTAACACTAAGTTATTTAAAACCCCTTTTTAGCATTTGGCTTAGAAAATCTCTCGTTTGAATTCTGTTATCATAAATAACTTCGAATTCTATAGTGAAAGAAAAATATAATTACTTATATAAAAAGGCTTATCTCTCTCTGCATTTTTAACCAAAATTAAAAGGCAGAAATTCAGAAAAATTATTTTTTTAACCCCCTCTATCCATTTAGTAAATAAACGAATTCTGTAAATCACTCTACACTAAGCAAAGTTACTTTTCTTCTTACAAGCGATTTACATGTAGATGTTTATAAATAATAATATACACATTATTTATCTGTATGTTTATAAATAATTCGTATATAGCCGTACTGTAACTTCAAAATGCACCGTTAATAATCAATTAATTACATCTTTGTAAGTAACATAAATTAGTTAAAGTTTTGTACATTATATGTATAGTTAAAAACTAACTATATCCAGCTGTAGTTATCTGTTTATTAAAAAGTAGTAATAGTAAAATAGTTAGTATTTGCATCTCAAAACGTCTCGGATTCGATTTGGCATCAAAGTAAATCTTCATAATGGCAACCAAAAATAATGAATAGAAATGTCATGTAGTATAAATATTTAAGTATTCAAATTTGAAAGACTCTTATTTTTTTTTTTAATGAAACAATATAATTTTCATAATAATACACTAGTGAGCAGGTCTTTGTTTCTGACCAAAATTGAAATAAAAAATGTACTTTTATGAAGTATTAATACCTTAAATAAGTATCCTACCCAATTATATATTTTAAGTGATTGATTGTTTTTTATGACTTGTAGCATTTTTTTTTGAGAATCATCCAAGATTTCAGAAAATACAAAACTATTAATATAAATAAAGAAAAAATTCCCACCCTCACAACTTAAATTTAATCCAGTTGGTTGGATAAAAGCCTAATTATATCATCAAAAGTTTTATGTTATTATTAGTACCAGGTATTTAAGTGTTTCTCGGGTACTAAACGCTTAATATCAGACTATCTTAAAATGGTTTCTTTCACCAACCACAAAGCAATCCGTCATCTACAAACCATTTCATTCCTGCTAGGAAAAATTGCACGTCGTAACGTTGTCTAAAAATGAATGGTTGAGTCGTGTGATTCTTTTAATTTGAGTATTACTGGTCAGAGCTCCAAGTAACTGAAAATAAGTTAGCCGTGCGGTCCATCTTAAATATTGCGTCTTTATCGGCGATTTGCGGTATTGTTTTAAGAAACCGTGCTCCTGCTCTTAGATGAGAGGTGTCATTAAATCGCTGGAGATCGGCGAACCAGATAAGATCCTAATCGTCGTCCCCCATTCTTTTCTAATCGTTTGCTTTTTCCATATACACATCCCCGGTTACTTTCTTGGAAAGGTTTGAACAAAAGTAATGTCGTTGCTTCATTGTCTTCGCGGAATCAGCCCAAGAAATCGACTTTTAAAAAATGTTTTTATGGCCTTTAGAACTTTTTCTTTGCTGCTTGCTTTTCTGATCTTGTTCGTCGTCTTATCATCTTTTTTTTTATTATTATTATCATTTTTTCTTGACTGGGATTAATGCTCTAATGATTGGTCACCCTGAGTAATACAAAACTGCATTGTTCAAAAAGCATCTTGATTGTTGCGTGTTCTTCTCGCTCACTCGCTTTTACTATTGTTAGTATTTTTTTTGTTCAGCTAATGTTCTATTTTTAGGGGTTAAAAACTTTAAAATAACTGGAATAATCGTTCAGAAGCTCAGATTCAACTTTTGTTCGCTCAGACTATTGTTACTTGTTATATATGTCAATGACTTTTAATTTAATTCGTATGTTGACTGTCAATATGTCTGGCGGACCTTCATAATTATGGTAAAAACGAACAGGAAGCTTAATTGCTTAATGCGAATATTATACATTATCTTTGAACTTGTTATGAGCGGGAGTTGCTTCCAAACGAATGTTTGTTTGTATGTTCTTTCTTTTTTTCCGTGTGTGATTAATAGCATGAACTGTAGCTTTCAAGATCTGGTTTCCACAAACGCGTTTTGTTTATCTTCATTTAGAATTGGCCAACATGTGAAACTGGAAGGTTATGAAGTGCAACTGTGAGAAACGTCTTTTAACTTCGAAAAGCAGCTAGTGTGTTTTTAATGAATAAGAATAATTTATTGACCAGTACCAAGAAGTGTAACTACGACGTCGTGGTTTTATTTTTAATTTATATTTATTTTTCTTTCTCTTTCGACATCCAGTGGCATTTCTGAGGAATTTTCTGGAATGATTTGTTTTTCAAGAGCATGTTTATCATCCTTTCTCTGTGTGTGGGGCAGGGGGGGGCGAGGGTAGCTAATTTTATAATTTGGAGATTCTAGGCAAACTGTTTGAACGCAATAAAAATATCAAAATATTTAACATTTATTATTTTTTTTTATTTTTGCTGACTTTGAAAACCTTGACTGCAGTACGATAAATACATTCTTGTTGACAGTGACGTACATGTACCTCTCTCATGCAAAGATATATTCTAAAAAACACGTGAGCGAATACGTCGGAAAGGTAATCTCTAAGCTAAAAATTTGTTGGTCTATGGCAGGGTGTCAAACTCGCGGCCCGCAACGAAAAAATTTTGCTGCCTGGTCTAACCTCGGGTCAATTTTGAAAATAGCCACTGAGGACAAAATTTTTCGCAAAAAAGGAAAGATATTAACAGAGAAGAGATGTGTGCTAAGTGTCCAGAGGTAACATTAAATTTTTCTTGTTCTTTTATGTATGTTTATTATAATGAGCCATTCGAAATAAACCTACGTTTCTTTGAACATTAATTTTTTTTGCGGCCCACCCAAAGTTAAACTTTGTTTGGCTCAAGTTAGCCTTTGAGTTTGACACCCTTGGTCTATGGGGTGGGGTGACCTCCCCCCCCCCTCCTTGTTTTCGCCACTGCTAATTGAACTCGTATCTTCCTTTTAAAAAAATCTAGTTTCTTAAAAATTATGTTAAATGTCTAAAATCTGTTATTTGTGTTCATATAAATATATACATATATGTATGCTCCCTCCAGTTTCCCAGTAGTATATGTTAAAGCCAAAAAATTTAATAAAATCAAATTGAACTAAATATTACATGAAGGAAGCAATTATTTTACTGGACAAGCTTAGAAATAAAAGAAGACCTTGAAATTCGATTAGAAGTATAACATTGTATACATACTTCCTTCTCACTGTAAATTTGCGCTTTTTAACAGAATGCTCCAGACCTTGAAACTTCAGCTTCAAATTCTGAAAGCGACATGAATTGTTTTGTCTGTTTAAAATCTCTGAATCAGAACAAATGTTAATGGTATCTCTAAACTTGAACTGTTTCTTTGCGGCTTTCACTTTCTGGAGTGAATGTTAATTCTACTCAATTGTGCAACATCAGAGTCCTTTCAGGAAATTGAATCATAAGTTAAAAATCTTTTGATGATTTCTGGAGATAATTTTTAGTCGAAAACCGTTGACTTAAAATATTAAATATAAAGGACCATTGATATAATAATATACATATTTCTGATGCCTGGAAAACCACATTATTCTCTATTCTTTTACTTCTATTTTTTAAAATTTTCGATTTTCATTATTTTGATAATAAACTATGTAACAAAGGGCTATCCGCGAGGTCTATCCTCTGGTTTTCTTTCATTTAGCTAGTTTTATTTCACTTAAAGCTAGAACAACGCCTCCATACAAATTTGAACGTCACTACCGAAAAGTATATAAATTATCATTGAGTAAGATCATAGGAGATAGACGTTTATAGAGAATTGTAAATGTTTGTGTACAATATTGTCACATCAATTATTTCCTAAATAATAGTTGCGTAGCTGATTGAAATTTACAAGATCTCGGGACAACTTTTCTTTGGCAAGAGTTTGCATCTCATTTTAGAAAAGTAACAATTGATTCTTACCCGCTTAGCTTGTCTTGTCCGCATATCACGTACTCATTTCTAACGTTTAAATAAATATGAGTGAATTATAATAAATTCCTGTCTGTTATCAGTTCGAGTCCGATTTAACGGTTTCTCCATCCATACTGCGTTGGGTTCCCCCCGGGAACCCCGACGATCAACAAAATTCCACCTCAACCAACATGAGGAGGAGGTACCACGACAACTATTATGTAATGTTTCTGAATATGTATCTATAATTTTTTTGCCTAACTCTTTTACTATTATTCCAGAAAAATACTTTTTATTCACAGTAGTATAAAGTCGATGTGTACATCAATACATAAATTTAATCCTCAAGAACAAAATAGTGAATATACCCCCCCACACACACACACAGGTAATATTTACCGGAACTAACAAAAAAAAAACTTGATAGTTTCGAATACCCATTATTGAAAACTTTAAATCTCTTAACAAGTAAAAAATACAATCACATAGAAAAAAATTTAAAAAGCATTTCAACAAACAACCAATCAGAATTAATATTTTGCATAGTTACCAATTTCAACAAGTTGAAAGCAACAACAACAAAAATCCTGCCTAGTTCACCAAAGCGTATGCTTATTTCGTGATTACTTATATTTATTTCTGTTGTGCTATGCACGGTATTCACTTAAGACGTAATCCACATGTTTCAGTATCAATCACGAATGTATATATTTAGTAAACAGTGAATCATTCTACGAGAGTATGAAAACACCGCGCGAATGATACTACTTTTTAATTTTTTCCTCGCGACGACTTTACTCTCCCATGTTTTTCGTTCAGCGGGATGCCCGTAATATGAGTTCATTAAATCTCAGCAGCTTCCTCTATCCTCTTGACTGGCCGCAGAGGGAAGTTCTCACGCCTTTTCCCGCCAACAGTAATATATGCTCCGACCTTCTAAGAGATATCTAAACGAGCGAGCTTTCAATGATTACTTAGAACGGGAAGAAATTCTATTTGACTTTCTTATGTTGTAGTTTTTGAGATACAAAAATTTAAGACATGTTAAATGATGACAATCAGTTGAGTTATTTGTAAAAGATATTCAGCAATTTGATGGGCAGTATTTTTTTTTCAGAAGTAATTGATTATGTTGGACCTCGTATATATGATAAAGTCGACTTAAGTAAATTCGT
>BMAV01002554.1:765108-777766 GCA_019973955.1 Trichonephila inaurata madagascariensis | reverse complement strand
ATTTACATACTATTTACTTATTGTTTCTTTACAATTTACTTATTATTCTCTTACTATTTATTTATTTATTTACATGCTAGGCATATTACATTACATCCAACATTCTTTTACTGTTCAATGTCACGTTTAAAACGCATTGCCTCGTCAATATCATGCACATGGAGCCCTTGCGTGTCTTAAAAATATCATTGGTTAGTCTCATTGTAGTAAATATGTTTATTGGTACTTTTGAACATAGTGAAGTATGAAGTTATACTCTGTTGTTTTCCTCGTTTTTAGTTTTCGTGTAATAGTTACACTGATGCGTACCGATATTTATTTTTGCAATTACATGTTATGAATGTTTTTCATTATTAAATAGTGAACTGAAAATTAATGCTGAGAATAGTAATGTTACTTCTATTTTTGAGAGTTGAGGGGAAATTTTTTGTCCATATTTATTTCTTAACATTGCAATAATGCCATTATATATAACCAGAATAATCCAAAAAAGTAAATACTTTCAGAAACTGAGAGACTTAAAGGATTCTGCACTAAAAAAATCTGTCGAATACATTTTGATATTTAGAGTTAATTAGTTTTGTATTAGTTGTTATTTCTTGCTTGACAAACTCATTTGGTTTCACTATTATTTCTATATGCATTTTTCAAGCTTCTATGCATTTTACAAGCTTCTTTCTTTTTCTGATTGTTGAATTTATAACTTGTATTTGTTTTTAGTGTTAAGCATCTCAACAATAAATTCAATGGGAAAATTTAGAAACTGTGGGAGGTAAAATTTCTCTCACAATCCTGAATTCATTTTAACTGGCTCATTGTTGTAATTAAGCTTACGAGTATTTAACATTTTTGTAACAGAAAGATAGGTTTATTGAAAGACTTTTCACAGTATAATATTAACCCTTTAACTGCCGCCGGCGTATATATCCATCTCACTCAACCAGTGCGTTAAGTGCCCCGGACGTATATATGCGTTTTTCCGAAATACAATTCTTTCCTTTGCGCTGCTATCAGTAAAACTATTCCGAAGGCTTTGGAATGCAGTAAAATTATCTTGACAATGTTTGCGAAAGAGATATACTTATTTCAGAGAAAAATTTACTTATTTGTGCCTTTTCTTCCCCGTACCCATAATAAACCGTATATGAGCGCCTATGTGAAAAACAGTGTCACATTGGGGGAGCGATTTGCGTCACTTTTAATAGGCAATTAAGGAGTTAAAATGTTATTTTGTGAATAATCTTATTTGAAGCAATCGTGGGAATTCTAATACATGTAACAATTTTCCTGGTAACCGAAGTAAATCATCTTTTGATGGCTTATTTACATTTTAAAACTTTTGATATATGTAACTGAATAAATTACTCCTCTGAACTCTTTCAAAGATATCGTGGACGATGAGCATAACTTATCAGTGATCCCATTTTGCTGACAGCAAAGTAAAAATAACCAATGTTATACATTACAATTTATGAGCTAATTCAATTAGAAGGAAAAAGAGTTCCGTTTATGAAATCCATTCAGTTGTCTTGCCATATGCGATCTCTGAGTTTCAACAACTTTTTTCCTTAAAAATTATGTTATTCTTATATAAAGAAATTTCTGAACTCAATGGGAGGCAACTCATCAAACATGCGATTTAAATTCAAAACAAAATGGAGAAAATACGATTGGTGAATATATAATTTAATTGCGCTGGGGAAGCTATTTCCCACACAGAATCTCCAGACACACACCTTTAATCATCTGCGGTTGAAAATTAACTGCCGCCTAGCTCCACCCACTACCTGATATACTCGCCCGATCCCATTTCATGGCTTATTTACTTTACACAACAGTATAAGGTAGACAAGGGATCTTGTTCTCAACTTATTAAATAAGGAAGATTTCATATCGTGCTTATTCCACTGCTTGTATTTAACTTTTCTACCCGTATCCCACCACACCTTGGAAACATGGGCTGTTGCGTTTTGATGTTGAATCGCAGGGTTTGTGGCTGTAGCGGAACACAATTTTATCCAATTATTAGTTTCAAGAGTATAAAAATGAATTCAAAATGTTATATAAAATGTCCGAGAACCATACAGGAAAATTTCACACGCTTGCGTTTAAAAGAAACATTTTATTCTATAGAATTATAAAATAATAATAAAGATCTCTCTGTAAGAGAAATTTTTTAGTGTGGTTATGTATTTACCGTAAATTTGGTGTATAACGCGCACTCTTATTTTTTTTTTAATTTTTTTTTATAATAAAACCTAAAATGTGTAAGTGTGCAATTCTATTATGTTTTGAAGTCATTTATTCGAGGTATTATCCGAGATTTTTTAAAAAACAGTATACTTCTAGAACTGCAACCCTTTAAATTCATATGGAATGCTATGTCTTTTAAATAAACAGTATTTTGATATGTAGAGAAGTTTAATTTTTTATGCTTATTGCTTTTTTTATATTTTTAAAGCTATCATTTTTATACCCGGCGTATAACACACACCCCTAAATTTCGATCTTATTTTTTCTTATTTTAAAAGTACGCGTCATAGATTTTGTGATTCACTTGTAACGTCTTTTTTATAGTTAAGAATCTAATTCAGTTTTAGGAATGAAATGTTCTATAATGAATGGGAGATAAAAAAAACTTAAAATGATTATTGATTAATTAAAACTTAAATGATTATTAATGAAAACCAACGAGCTCAATTTTTTTTCTAGCATTTTCAGTGATAAATATGTAGGGAAAAAATAGATTAACAAGCTTTCAAAGAAATGAGGATTTATTAAACAAATTTATGTTTTAAATATTTTTGTTGGAAAATTTGATAATTTTTAATTCATTAATTGAATCATATTAATTTTCAAATGATCTTAATGAGGGGAATGAAAAAGTACGATTTATTTATTTTTGATTTTAAAAATTCCGGTCACTTATTAGGAAGATATATATATATATTTATAATTACTTGGCAACTTTTTAATAGCGTATCTTTTTAAAGAAAATTTGATTACTAATTTGACTACTATAAATTTATTTATTTATTTTTTTGAATTTTAATGAATTTTCAAGTATTATAATTTGAAGTGAAGTTTTAAGTTATTGTTTCAGTTCTTTATTTTGGACAAATATACTTTTGTATGATAATTTTTATTTTTGTTCTACTCTCCGCATATATAAAATTCTATTCTGTCGTTAAATCTTGACATTAAAACTATTTTTGAATTAATAAAGCATTTTAGAATCAATGTAATAATGAGATGTATTAAATTCTATGTATTAGCTAACATTATTAGTATATTTACAGGATAATGATAATTTTAAATGCGTTTTATCTGTTGCTCTTGTTTTCAGAACACATTAAAAGGAACTTTAAGAAATTTGATTTATTTAAATTTATGCTTTATCATGCGTAATTTCCAAAATATAAATCAAAAGCAGAAAGCACAAAAGATATTTCAATTTGTAACCCATTTGTGATGCGTTTATTGAATACTGAAGCACTTACCACGTTGAACGCGAAAAGAAAAAAAAAACCTTTTTTTATTTTGAAAAAGAAAGGAAATAATTATTTAGATCAATTGTGCATTTATCTTCACCTTTGTAATTCATTGTTAACTCCAGCTGCATTTGTGAAAGCAGGTAAAAAATAATCATCACGTTTGATCGAATAATAAGACTGACAGATTTAGGCAAAAGGCTATTTTATTCACTTGACCTATGTTTATTAATTCAATATGTATGCCAGCTGTTGAATTCTATGTTAATATTTCATTAAAAGTTGATTAATATTAAATTATTTTTCTTGTAATTTTACATTCGTTAATTTTCAGGTTTATTCTTTTTTTTTTTTAAAGTAAGGAATAATGGTACTTATGTATTATCACAACAATCGCCAACTCTTTTAATAACTCGCCAAGTTGGCAACGCGGATTTCCTATGAGTCGTACGCGTTGAATTGGCAACCATGTGCTTCGTTTCATATAATGTCGCCAATAGGTTGCGATCACGCGTAAGTACCAAATAACCATTTCTTGCTTATGATCAGTACAATTTTGATAAGCATCCATAAGAGTATATGGAGGCTTTTAAATAACTTGACATTTCTACCACATAAGTTTGTAGATTATGAATGATAAAGGAATAACCCTTTTGCTTAACAAAGTCAACGATCTTGTTAATTTATTAATTAAAAACATTTAAAAATTGTTAATAAACTGCTTATGCTTAAAAAAAATTGTAATTTATTTTTTAAAATAATTTGATTTTACAGACCCAGTTGTATTGCAGCTAAATTATGAAAAAAACGTTTTGCGACTACTAAATATATAGTTAAATAAATATAAAGTACATAATTATAAATGTTCTGTTCATTTGATATGAGCATCAGTTACTAATGATCTGTTAGTCATTAATTAAGAACAAACATTTCGATAATTAACGCGTTATAAGTAGATCGATATAATGGGCTCAAATTTCATTTCTTTAAACATATGTGGAATTATTTCGTTAATTAAAGCTTTATAAGAACTCAGTGTCATTTATATATAATTATGTCTGCTGATAATTTTTGTCGGTTTTTCGCGAATTAATAAGTATTAAAAGCAAATAAGTTAGATTACATATTAAGCGTTATAAGTCAGAGCCAGTACTTAGTTTTAATGAGGAAATCTATTTTTGATATGTATTCATTTCCAGATCGCTTATATTTTTAAAATAAATTTATCTCGTGAAAGCACAAAATAATGTAGGATATTATCTATTAAAAAACCAAATAAAGTAGTACTTTTTCTATTAAATCACATTTAAGAAGCATATTATAGATATAAATATTTAAACGATGCATAATCCTTTTAAAAAAGCATATCTTTCGCGTTCAGAGAATTCTTCCATGATATGATTCAGTGTATTGCAAACGAGAAAGATTATAATCTACAAAATTTGATAACATTTTTGATACATGAAACTAAGAAGGAAAAATCAATAAGGATAAACAATTCACAGCTTTCACAATCGCGATCTTTAAAAAATAAAGCTAAAAATATTTTAATTACAATTAACAATTCTCAAAAATCCTTTAAATTTTTACTAAATGTTAGTTTTAATGAGAACATTTTTCAGACTGATGGAAGACAGATTCGTGGGGAAAAAAACTAATAAAAACTTTTTTTAAAAAACGGTTGTAGAAATTTTCGAATTTTTCCAATCGTTTTGATATGCCTTTTATATCGTTTTAATATCTTATCGTAATAATTTCATACGAACACAGACGTATTGTTCCATTATTTTCTACGTTACCCGTACTGCAAGAATACGTTTATTAATCGCGATCCGGATATTTTGCAGACAAAACATAAACATGTGTTGAACGGGTTATTAAAATTATTAGTTTCCCTGAAATGTTCCTGATTCTTAAGAACAAAACCGGGAGGGGGAATCAAGAAATGTAACGGATTTTCTTTTTTATCATTTTTAAAGATCGTATATGTTAAGTTTGTTATAATTTATTTGTTGTAGTCTTGCGTTTGCTGTAAAATTTTCTTGTGCTAATGAAATCTTAGCTTCGTTTGAATGTAAAATAATATTCAAGTGTATGCTCTCATTCAGAACAACCAGATAATTGTTTATATTATTATAAGGTTAAAATATGAAATTTTCTTACTCAAGTATAGCTTTTCACTAGTCAGTTTTTTATTTAGGTGAATAATTTTAAAAGAATTTCGGCATGGTTATGCACCTTTTAACTACTTTTCGTATTATTGAGGATTTAATTATTACCAAATTGTATAGAAGCCTGTTTGTAGATTAATTAAATAATTGAAAGCGATAAAATGTGAGAGAAAAGTAATTCATTTTTTTTCCATTGGTTTCGTTAATTTTATGTAGAAATATGTTCTTCGTTGCTTTAAAGACCTAGAGGGGCGTGATAGCCGAAAGTGAAAGGCCGGAGCATATCGAAAAGTCGAAAATAAAATATTTAAAAAAAATGTTAATTTACTGAAAGGAAGCAAAACAAAAATATCTGACTTAATAAAAAATAAAAAACACGTTTACCCGACTTATATACTTATAAATGTATCATTACTTCACAATGTATGGGATAATTAATTTATCAATACTAAATTAAGAACAATTTTAATAATTTTCCTGCAGAGCAAAATTTTTTCAAAGGAAGACAATTGCACAGACGTCCGATAGGTTGCCAGTAATCATGTATATAAGATAGAGAGCAGCAGAGACTAAACTATTTTACTATTGACATTTATACTTATAGAAATGAATGATTGAGGAAATAAATACTTAATTTAATTAAAAATTATTTTGCAATCGATTCCAATTTAAAAGTTAGAATGGAAAAGTAACATAATACTTAAAGGTAACTTACTTAAAATTCTATTACTTCAAAGAAACACGTATAAAATTTGATAATTTGTACGGCTTATAATTAAGGTCGTAAAATAGCTTTAGCGTGAAAGTACATTGTTAATGTATGGGGGAGGGACGATAAAAATTCTGATCGAAAGTTGAGTCACATGTATTGAAAGTTTGATAAGCACTGCTTTAAAGCAAGTATCGAATTAAATTTGAATTCTGATATTAATCTATCTTAAATATATCTTGAAAATCGTTGGAAAATAAATATTGAAACCAATTATTCTATTTTCAATGCAGATTTTATTTAAAAGTTTAATTTATGGTTTATTTTTACCTTTAATGTTTTAAATGTATTACCTTGCTTATGAAAACAATTTCATTTGCCTCTGCTCTTAAGTCATACTATTTTACCTGATAGCTATCGCCTGTGTGTGATTTAAAGTTCTTAGGATCTCATTTATTAAATTTTTAAATGTTCTCTACTTTGGTCCATTAATAATGCCTTTTCCGGTTTTCTAAGAAAATAATTTTCTAATGTTTAAAATTCACATTCTTTGACTTTAAACAAAGGGGTTTTTTTTCTTTAAAAGCATATTGTGATAATAACTGAAAACATTGCAGGGCATGTTGCCAAAATATAATAAGGATTACATCTATATTAATTATTGATTTCAGTTTCTTAGTCTACACCAGCGGTTCATCGCCGCGCACCCCCCCCCCCACCCTTACTCATCAGCCTGACACCCCGGTCTCCCCAAGATTTTGAACACCTCCCAACACATGGCTAAATGATGTAAAGATTTACTGCGAGCAATTTAGTAATCTAGTCTAGGATGACACATCTTTCAATTTTTCCTCGGGGCCTTTCAGTGTATAAAAGAGAGAAATCTTAATATTAAACGAGGGACCACGGACCCCCTAGACAGAGCGGGGGACTCCCGGGAGGTCCGCCGACCACAGTTTAAGAACCGCTGGTTTATACTGTTAAGTGATTCTGAAACTTTGTGGTAGGGGTAGCTGTCATGGACACGAATTTGTGGCTAGCGTTACTTCTGTTATGTCGAGGTTTGAAGTCGTAGTGCCGTTAGAAACCCCCGTGTAGAGGGGCTTATGTTCTCAAATCTGCCGGGACTCAGTCTTCACGTTGGCGTAGTATGGGAATTTGGAGATTCAGATGTCAGCTCAAGCGTTTGACCATGGCTCAAAATTATGAAATTCGTTGAAAATATTCTTAGTTTTGCATCAGAGGATGACGTTAATAAACAAGCAATCAATCAGATTCTTGAATTAAAAAAGTATTGCGGCTAATTAAGGTTTAACTAGTGTTTTTATTAAACTAGAGTTCCTACTGTGAAATTAATTCCATGTTCAGAAAGAATTTAAATTGGATTCTGCATTGTCTTTGTTGCTTTTTTCAAAAATATCTCCATTAAAATAGCCGGTCATTCAAGTTATCACGTTGTTAATTAGTACTGTCCAAAACTTTATATAACAATACAGCTGAACTCAAACATTAAAAAAAATAATAATTTACAAATTCGAGTAAATACATATAAAACTACAAGTTCCAAAAACGCATAGCAGTTTGGTAATAAAAGTTACGTTTAACCGGATATATGGCGTATTTAATAATTTTCAAAAGAGACGTTACAAAATTATGAAAACGTCACTTTCCCGTTTACATTACTTGCAGGTTATTCTTTTGAAGGGTTATTTCATTTATATGTTTCTACCAGCAATGACGTAAGCAACAAACAGTAGTAATGACTTTTTCTTTATACTTTCTTTGCTGGTGTGATCTTTCGAACTCAGACGCTGAACAATGTTTGTCACAGTAGTCTCATCATACTTTTCATCGAAGAATGACCCAGCATTTTTTCTTTTTTTTCCCATCTTACGAGCGATCCATCTTAAATATAGAGGTTGTAATTAGATGGTAAATTTTCTTGCGCACAACACGCTTAACAGGAAGTAATGCGTTCCGGAAACTTCATTTCTTGTGTACAGTTTTATTAACTGGCTTTTGAAGATCGATTATATTAGAATAACTTATTATTTATCTTTTTTTTGTAAAATTAATTCCTGCATTGTTGAATAATACTGATTATTTAAAAATATGATTTATTTCTCATGTTAAAAAGCCTGCTTATCCTGAAAATAACAATTACTTTCTATCAGTGATGTATATAATTACTAATATTAATGTAGGTAACCTTCTCCGTTATATAATCTCAAAATATTTTTACGATTTTTTTTTCTATATTTATACATATTTATTCGAACCTGCTTATTATGTTTACCTAAAAGCTATGGATTTAAATTGCAGTTAAATTTAATGTTTAAAAGGGAGTTTTTCAATTCCTACGCTATTAATTCACATTCTTCCTATATATATATATATCTTGTTCAAATTTTCAATCGTTAATAAAATACTTTTTATGCATCTACTCAAGTTTAAATGCATTTTTTCAAACTTGTAGTGGATGACACTTGATGTTAATACAGTTTTTTCAAATATTAATTCTATTTAATTAATGAATAAATATTAAACAGAATTAATGGTTCAAGACCATATATAAAAAGGTAAATCGCTCGTTGTGTCCTTGTATGGAATTCCGCGTTGAAACTTCTAATCCAATGGTCGTGGGTTCGAATCCCGCTTGGGATGGCCTAATTTCTGAGAATGTGTTTTCTTTTTTACTATATACTATTTTATTGGAATAATTAAATATAATTAATGAATAAATAGTAGCAAACAAAATAATAGTCCAACACCATATATAGAAAGGAAATGGAAAATTGATTTCGATTTTGCCACTTAATATTGTAATTCTGTCATATGTATATTCTTATTTGTATTAATTGTAATTATTTTATAAAAAGTAGCTAAAATAAATTTTTAAAAAGTAGCTAAAATAAATTTTTTCTTTTTTTCCCTAAGTAAGAATTGACTTAATTTTTTTATATATATATATTACTTGTTTTAAATTTAAAATGCTTAGAAATTTTTGTTTGTGTATATTTTTTACGTTTCTGATTTTTCATCTGCGTTTGAAGCATTTTAATGCATGATTTAAAATTTAATCTCTTCGAGTTTTTTTTTTTTAGTTTGTTAAGTTTATCTTTTATAAAAAAAATTGTTGAAAGGCTTTTTTAATCTATGTTTTTTCTTTTAATTTTGTTAAGTTCTTTGCATCCCATGACCCCTTTTCGATGAAGCAACATTTAACATGTTTAGTATATCTAAACAATATATACATATCTTATCATTTTCCGAATATAGTTTATAAAAGAACTGATAACACAGTTGTTACATTTACATACTCCGGGTAATCTACTTCTCAGAAAACATAAAAATTTAAAAATTAGATTATATAATGGTTTTTTTCTTGATAAGACTTACATTGGGAGCTTCTAGTTTTTATAGAATAGAAGGTAAAAAAATCTTTATAAGAATGGGAATTTTTTCTGGGATCCACTGATAACAACGATATATTTTATTTATTTTTTTATTCAATTATTATCTTCTAAAAGCCTTGAAGTTTAAAAATTCAGTTATTTCACATTTAGTTTATTGATAGGGTTCCATTGTCTTTGAATTTTCTTTGTCATACACTAGCCCTTTTTAATCGTGATAAAAATTGTTAACATTTGTAGTATTTTTTTATAATATTTGATACATTTTGTGTTCATTCCTACATTTTCTCTCTATGAATTTTTTCTTGAGTTGTAAAATTTAACAGTTCATCTTTGTGGAATCTTTTCTGAATTTTTCAAATTGGTATTGCTCATGTTCTCAGTTATGATGCGATTGTAAACAATTTTAATAATTGGAAATTTTCAGGCTCTTTTTTTTTTTCCTTCTAAAAATGTTGAAATGAAAAGTTTCGATTATTTTGTGTTTTATTTCAATAATAATTGCTTGCTCTAAATAAAGGCTTTTACTAGAAACTCTCTTCAAAGTAGGATTTTTAAAAACAGCCTGATAGCTCTCTCTGATTTCTATACGAAAATCTCATATATATGATGAATAGTAATTACCTATGGTTGCGGACATAAAATTTCCTCATGCTTTTTAGCAGGACAGGTTACTCAACTGGCTTATTGTCTGATTATATATTAATATCACATTTCAGAGAAACACTATGGCTATTAGCAAAGGACTTCTTAATTTTATACAGTGGTCAAGTGATGAATGAGGTTGACATCTGAATCGGCAACCTGTTCTTCAAACTTCCACATTACGACAACGTGAACAATTTCAGCCCCCTACACTGAGGGTCTTTTGTGGCGCCAGAACTCGACCTCAAGAGTCGACAAAAATGATGCTGGCCACGAGTTTCGTGACCACGACCACTCATTACTTAACAGTATCGTAATATATATTAACACTTTTATGTTACTGAAGTAATTGACTAATAACTTGAAATAATTGACTTCTCTAATGGCTATAATTCATTCAAATCTTTAGTAAAATCTGTTGTTGTATTATCTTAATAACCTATTGCAAACTGGTTTCTCCCATTTTTTAAACAAAGGTATTCTATAAGTTCGAAATTTTTTCCAATAACAATAAAATCATTCTCCGATGAAACACGACAGTGTTAATATAATATTTCTGATAAAATTCATTACATTTCTTTACTATGCTTTTAATCGGCCTTCTTTGAGGACAGAAATATCATTCAATCAAGGTATTTGTCGCAACACAGGAACGGTAAATTGCCAAAAACGGAACACCTACAATAACACATCCGAATCAAAACACGGCAGTTTAAAGAGTCGAAATGACGGAGAATTGCATTTTAAATATAAAGACGGAAAAGGAAAAGCAGAAAAAAGAAGAAAGTGAGAGAAAAATTCAGTGAAGGGGGGAAAAAAACGGAACAAATTCCGCTGCCGTTTTAACGAGAAGATACTTCCTCCACTTTTCCGAAAGTGTTTTTTCCCGAAAAAAAGGGTGTTTCTTTTTCGGAAAAAAAGAAGACGAGTTCTCTCACCTGTAAGAAAAGGCTGGTTGTCATTACTCGCGAAGTAATTAATCTTTCACTATATTAACAGGCCTTAAAACCTGTCTGGGCCGAGGAGAAGAAGACGCCGTTTGAGTCTCATGGTGGGAAACCTTGTATTTATTTATTCTCATCCTACCATCTCTGGGAACTGGTCAAAAGAGAAGCAACTGCAGCAACAACAACAAAATGAGAAAAAAAAAAGGGTTTAAAAGCCATGGGCTCAAAATGGCCGAACTTTGCAAAGTGTGTGACAAGCTTAATAACATCAGTTAGGGGAGGGGAGGCACTCCCAATCACAAGAAGGGGAAGGAATTTTAGCAGAACAACCTCTTTTTTTGTCTGTTGTGTGTTGGGTATTTTATCTTCTTTAGTTTTTTGTACCCTTCCTTCTTCATACTTACACGCATCTTGTGTTTCTGGTGGTGTGTGCTTGCAGTTTCCTGTAAGATATATGTTGGATACATTAAGGGAAGAGAATTATTTTAATCAGCAGTGTTTTTAACCGGAACAAGCGGGTTCTGAAACAAAAAAATAAATCATCGCTCTCTCCTGGCAGTATTAAAGGTTATTGGACCTTTATTAAACAGCAAAGAAGTTTCACTTGGTGAAGAGAAGTTTAACTTTGTGCAGCCATTTGTCCATATATTATCGATCATTACTGCTTTTCTTTTTTCTTTATCTACCTAAGGACGTATCGTATTTCATTAAAGATGTTGCGAAGTGTTCTGTTTCTTAAATCGTTTCGATGGAATTCTGGTGGATGCGTAATTGGATTTTAAAGCTATAACGTTTCTATTTTTAATTTGTTAATGATGATAATATAATAATAAAACTATTTCCTGAGAATGAAAGTTTATCTCTTGTGAAATATCATTGTGAAGATGTCTTTATTTTTTTTTTTTTAAACCAGGTAAAACAAAAATATTTTTTTAAAAAAAGAACTATTTTTTCTTTTGCTTCTTTTTGCGAAAAAAAAATTCCTGAAAGGATAATTATTTTAATGATCAAACCAGGTTAAATAAGATTGTATTTAAAACCATGTCTGTCTAATTTAAAGAATTGTCTTGTAACTAATATCGAAGAATTTTCGTTTATATATATATATATATATATATATATATATATACATCTGTTATTTTCAATATGGTTTCGCTCTGAAAAAAACAAAAAGGGGGGAAGGTTGACTGGCCACAAAACTGGTTAAACCCCACTTTTATATAAATTATTTTACTTATAAAAGCTGTCCTAAGTCAGCAATGTTTATAATACTACAGCACCC
>BMAV01002554.1:734985-750108 GCA_019973955.1 Trichonephila inaurata madagascariensis | reverse complement strand
GGGGGGGAGAAAAAAAAGGCTCAAATGTAAGCAAATTTTTCTCTGAAATAAGTAAATCCTTCGTAAACACTGTCCAGTTCATTTTATTGCATTCCAAAGCCTTCGGAATAGTTTAACTGATAGCAGCGCTAAGAAAATAACACTTTTCGGTAAGACGTATATATACGTCTGGACACCTAATGCAGTGATTGCGTGAGACGGATATATATGCCGGTGGGAGTTAATGGGTTAAAAAATAATTTAATGTTAGAAATATATGAATGGACTTAATTAAATGGAAAGTATGATTTTATTTAGATATAGAGATAAAATGTCATTTGTTAAAAATTGTCCATTGCAGATCGCCATCTCTGCCCCTAACCGGAAATCAAACCTCTTTATTTATCTAATCAACCAATGAGACTTAGAAAATGTGCTTCAACGAGGTCTATTCATTTATCTTTATTTCAACAAGGCTGGGGCCCTTGCATACAGCGCTCTTCCTATGCGTGTGTTAGAATTGGGGTTAGTGTGTGAATCGCTTTCACTGTCAAGGGGTAAAGTCCCATTCTTCTTCGGCGCTTTTCTTTTCTTTCGCGTGCCTCACTTAAGGTGCGTAATATCTTGCTCAGTGTGTGCTGTCTTTCTTTTTTCTTTTTCCCCCTCCATTGAATATTCCAGCGTTTTTATTTCTCCATCGGTTGAAAATGAACCGTCATATTTTGTTACGTAAGATTTTTCATCCAATATGTAATTCTTCTTTAAAGAAAGCTTAAGATGTGAAAAAGTTTACCTTAAAATTATTACTTAAAATGCATAATAACTGAACTATTCGGAATTAATCCCATAAGTAATCACAATTTTTTTTTGCCCAAAATGTTCAAAGAAAAGCACTTTTTTTTGCATATAACTAAGCACAATACTTAACAGATGCGAAAGGATAAAGATTTTATTTTAATGTTAAGTTTTGAAATTTTCACGCTATTTTTTTTTATTTTATAATTGTGAAACACAAAAACCCCTAAATGTTTACTTATATGTGCACTCTGCATCCTATGAAGAATGTTTCTTATATCTTAAAAGAATTTCTCTCATACTTCCAAAAAATTTTCATGTTCGTACCTCTTTTTCACACGGTAGAGGAGTTTGTGTATGTGGGCACACATATACATATACTATATACATGCACACACAATTTAAATCATGGTGTAATACTAAGTCTTACATTGCAATGAGGACAGGAAATATCAGCATTTTTGGATTATCTTTCCGTTTCCATTTCTTCTCAAACAACATTGCCTTGCCAATCCCTGTTCTTTATCGAATATTTTCAAAAATCTAATCCTTCTCCACAAAGAAAATCCCAGATGAGAAGTATTTCTCTCAGTGCCATGAACAAACTGCATCTCATAAAAATCTCATAAATCGGTCAAAAAATCAAATTTAATTTTTGTAGCCTAAATTATTCTTTATATACTTTTCTATAACCTCACAAAATTTGAAAGCTCAAAAAACACAGAATTATGATAGCTTTCACGTTCGTTTTTATTCACATCTCTATGGCAAATCAAAACTTGAAACTGACTTCTCAGAAAGATAAAATAACTAGTTTGTCTTCATTTAAAATGCTAAGGCTTTTTTTCTATTGTGCCTAATGCTTTGAATTTTTTTTTTACCTATTGCTAATAGTACGTGCAACAAAAGTTGGTATGGATTTTTGAATCAAAGCAATACTTATTTTTTTAAAAATAATTGAACTTAGAATTTATACATTTTTTAAGGAATTTTCAATAAACATTCATAAAAAGAAGTATTGTATGAATACAAATCATGTTAACGCAAAACCCATACCAACTTTTATTATACATAGTTTGACGTACTTGTAAATCAAATTTCAAGCATGCACGTAAATTTTTGTAGGAGGAGTAGCATTTTAAAATCACTTCACAAATTTGAAGTTTTTTCCTTAAAAAATTACATGGATAGCTTTTTATGAAATTTTGAACACAAAATCTCTTTAATATAGTATACATACATAGGAGGCAACCAAAAAATTTTTAAATATCCTTAAATTAAAATTTTTTGCTTAAATCGTACCATGTCCCCTTAAAAACAATAGCACTAATATTCTCATTATAAGAATTAAAAATATGCGCAAATCAAAGATAGAAAAAAGAAAATATATCAATGCCGGTACGCTGTACAGGCAAACCGGATGCGACCAGCTTTTGGTAGACCAGCTTGTTATTTTGGTTCAGTAACTAGTTAAGAAGTTAACTGACCAAAATAATTTAACGAACTTAAAATTCTTATATCTTGCAAAAACGAGTATTGCATCCACGTGTGTTCGAATAGACTAAATAAAAGGTATGCATATTCTGTGTTGCTGCTTTTATGACAATTCTTTCAAATTTTAATGCAGACATCGCATTTTTTTCACGTGTTGAACAGAGCTAAAAGGATTAAAAAATCGCTGTGTTTAGTATTTTAATGCTAAAATCTTAAAAACGTGCTCTTAGAAATAAAAGCGAAGCGTTTACAAAATATTTCTGTTTTGTATTTAGGACGCTCGTGTTAAAAATCTGCTTACGTTGTAATTTTTGCTGATGAATCAAGCAATCTTTCACCGGACTTGATGGTTTAGTGATAGAATGTTCGAGTAGCTTGATTACATATGTTTTACATATAATATACCATTTGGTTAAAATGAAGGTCGAAAACCCCTTATCTAAATGTGCGGTTGGAGGACTTATCTTTTCTCAGGATAGCTGTCCATCATTTGTTTTAATATGCCACGTGTAATTCAATAACGCCTAATAAATTAAATTTAACAATTTAATTGGTTGTGCATAGTTGAATGTACACGTGTCCAATTAGTAATTTAATTCCCACACAGATTTTCTACTCTGGTAATTGCCGGTGAGTTTCAGTTTAAGACCACAATTAGTCTGTTAAAACGTGCGCAGGAATCGTGTAAAATTTCACGATGTTAATAGGTAATTATGAAAAAAGGTGCTTGCACAGGGAAGTTGTATCTGTGTGAGAATGTAATAGAAAAGAAAATTATTTAAGTGTTTCAGATTTTATTTTTGCATATAAAATCTGAACTCATGTATTACTTTTTTAAAATCAGTAGAGTTTCATTGTTTAAATACCGTATTTATTCGAATCAAAGCCACACTTTTTTTCCTTAATGTTAATACTACTGAAAATCTAATGCGGCTTATAATCGAAGGCAAAAAATTTCTTTGGTTGGGAAAAATTGAACATGATACTGACAGGTAAGAGCAATTACAGTTTCATGTATGCATTTGTAAATGTTTAATGCTGATAAAATAATTTAATTATTTATTTCTTATTAGTTCTTATATTTTAATTTTTTTAATAAATTTCGTAAATACCAAATATCGGTTCACCTAACAGTATTTTTTTTTTTTTTAATTTTTCACAAAAACGTGTTGAAAATTTGGGATGCGACTTAGAATCGACAGCGGCTTAGATTCAAATAAATACCGTAAGTTAACTGAAACAAATAAGCATTAATTTATCGGTTAGGATCTGTCACACGATTTGCACCCCATGTAACGGTAATTCCTTTTAAAGATACTGTAATATCGTACACGGATGCTCTATAATTGTCTTGACGTGTATTTTAAATCTGCATGAATGCCATGTGTATGTTTGCTTGAAATCAAACAAACAGAAACTTCTTTCAGCTTCTGATTATCAAATAAAAATTTCAACAACAAATAATTACTTACAAGAAAATAACATTCCCCATTATTTGTTCATTTCTTTGTTCTAGAGCATTTCGCCCTGTGGACATTATCCAACCAAAGCGACAACCCTAAGCATGGCGCGCATAACATAATCCTCTGTTTTATTCCAGTGGTAAATGCTTCGAACCTAAGGAAGATAGACGATTACCCTGCAATTAAAGCAGCATGCATTTCCATCTAAACGTTTTCTCCCCCCCCCCTGCCCCCCGCCCCCCGGCCCCCATAATGTGTCGTGCATTTTTGAAGCCTTCGCTTTATTTTAACCGATCGCTTTTCTCTGCGGCCTGTGAATAGGCAATAACTGCTTTTCCCACCCAGATGCGATGCGCAGGAAAAGGGTAACGTTCTAGGGTCATCATCAGATAAATGACTTCTTCAATTGCTGTCCTGCTACACCGTCTTCCGTGATGAACTTGCATGCTACTTGCGGCTACTTCATCAGTGGTTGCTCCTCCAACCGATGTGCTAGTTGTTTTAACACCGGTTTGCTTGACAAGCAAGCGTTTGCGGCAATTGGCGGTTCAGCGGACATTTCTTTTGTTGGTTTTTATTTCTTGTTTGGGTTTGTTTATTACGTGTAAGTGGAATATATAGGAAAAGTATAGAGTTTTTGTGTTAGGTCATACTTGCGGTTTTCAGAAAAAAGTTGTGGTGATTGTTGTTTCGTTATTTTTCGCTCTTGAACTTGACCCTCGTTTCATCTTCATTAGTGTAAATGAAAAACAATATGATGTGTGTCGTGAGAAAGTAAAATTTTGATTTTAAAACAGCTTTTATGTGTGTTGAGAAGCTTTGTTTGAAACAAGTTGTTTTGGGAACTAGCTACATTTTAAAATAAATTGAAGTTCTAAAATAAAACAAGGAGTCGTGTTTGCCTAAGTTTGTAAAATTATCAATGATTCGTGACCTTCATACATTGATGTCAGTTTCTTCGAACCACGATTGTTATTGATTTAATGAAAGGCGTTCTTGAATCGCCATCAAGAAGTTTACTTTAAAAGATATCTAACGTTTATTTGCAAAGATTACTTAACTATTTACTGCAAAATCGCTTTGCACAACTTCCCTTTTAGTTCGTTCAGGTCGTTACATCTCTCTTCGGTTTGTTTACAACAGTTTCAGGGAGTTGCCACTTTTTAAATAAAATTACACAAAATAAGTAACATAATAATAGCTGGCGCAACAGTTGATGTAAAATTCTACAAATTTATTTTTTAAAAAAAGCAAACGTGTTGATTTGAAAAGGAAGTGAAAAGTAGATTAAATATTAGATGCCTTTTTTCAATTTTCGTCTTTTTTAAAGTATTTTTGCTTTTAAATTTGAACTTAATGTGATTA
This sequence comes from Trichonephila inaurata madagascariensis, assembly GCA_019973955.1. Classification (NCBI taxonomy): domain Eukaryota; kingdom Metazoa; phylum Arthropoda; class Arachnida; order Araneae; family Nephilidae; genus Trichonephila; species Trichonephila inaurata. Next base: position 745,012 of record BMAV01002554.1, on the reverse strand, counting down.
AACCTTTCTATATAGAATTTCATACGTAAGAGATTATAAAATATGTTTCCACAAAATTTTCTTTAAGTTATGAAGTATTATTTTACCACAGATAATCCTTAACTACGAACGGAAGATTTTATAATTTGTTTTTGGAGGAATTCAAGAAAATGGCTCGTGTTGAAGATCAAATTTAGAGAACTCTATCACTCATATAAAGAATCTGACATCACATTAACTTCCTCAAAAGTACAACGAATTAAATGGGCAGGCCACATTGTCAGAAAGAACGAAGAGCGCACCACTAAAAAAGTCTTTAATGCCCAACTAATTGACGCACGGAGAAAAGGCATTCCAAGTCTAAGATGGATTGATGGCCTAAGAAAAGATCTCATAGTTTTGAAAACTAAAAATTGGAGAACACTAGAAGGAAGAAAGCTGGCCTGGAAAAGGCTTCTTGAGAAGTCCAAGGCTCACCCTATTCTGTAGAACAACTGAAGAAGAATCCTTAGCTAGATTCGAATCTTAAGGGTGTCGGTGCCACTTTATTCACAGATTGTTGTCTTAAAAAATTTGATATATTTAAGCAAGCCTTGTGGTCATGATGAGGCTCTCTGAAAATCCCAATTTTTTTGTTTGACACCTTTTTATCTAAGCGGAGCACGTAATAAAAACTAATGCGATGTAGTCGAAATGAATTCCGTCTTTCAAGTCGTACTTTCCATTGTTTATTGAAAAATTGCGTCACTTCTGGGACATTTTAACGCTATCTTAATGTTTTCAAAAACAATTGTTTGTCTTCACCTTGCACGTTCCTAGCATTTTACCAATTTTCCTCCCCCAGTCCCATAAAGACTTCCGGTAATCTCTCCACAATTCTGTGTAAGTTTTTGTAAGAACAATCCTCTTTTTGGTGTTAAATTTATTACTTCTTTTTGAAGTGTTAGGTGCTGTTGGCACACATTACAAACGTCCTTGCGTAGTTTAGAGCATATTTCTTTTATTTCGGAACTTTAGCATTGTTTCTATAACCTTTCATTAATGAATCGTATCTGCCAGAAACAATACTCTACGGAAACAAAAATAGACCAATGATTGTCTGTTTTTAGTTTGAATCACATATTTAGCATCCGGTCTCAGTGGAGTGATTAACATAGTAAAGCCCCACCTTTCGAGATAGTATTAATATAATGGAAGTTTTGAATTCGTGTAATTATTTAAAAATGAAGAATGTCCTTCCAGATTTCCGGTATCATTTTTTGTGTAGTTGGAAAATTTATTCTTCTGATGTGGTCAATTAAAGCTATTAACAATTGTCTATTTGCATAAATACATGCATTACAAAAACTATTACACGCTTGATTTTTTTAATGAAATACTTGTTAAAAGTTGCAAGTTTCCTGTATTGAATGAAATTATTCATAATCAAAAAGAGATGCTTCTCTATTATTAAATGAACTTGGGAAAAGGGAAAAAAATAAGAACACTTAATAACTTTAAAAGTTCTTCTTGTAAAACTGTATAAGGGTTTTATTTGTTTTATTTTTTTAAACATCTTCCTTCTTTATCCTCTTTAATAGAGAAATATTTCGTTTATTTAATTTTTTGTTTTGGTTTATTACGTTAGTTTACAGAAAACTAACATTTGATGATTTATCTTTAGTAATTTTATTTAAATTTAGACATAAATTTAAAATAGTTTTTTAATTAATTGATGTTCATGCATTTGTAAAATACCATCAATTCATAATATAGAATGTGACGCACGCACGCACACACTCACATGCATCCACATATATATATATGTATATATATATATATATATATGCGCGTTTTGAGCATCTATCGTTTTCTTCTAACTTAGACAAAAGTGCTGTAGTTGACTTTATTAAATAAGGAAGTATTGTTATATAAAAAAAAATTGCAATTAACTGCAAGTATTGCATATTACTTTTTAATTGGAACTGTTACTTGTCACATTTTAGTTATGACTATTACATATTGAGCACAATTTTTTTTTCTTTTGTTCAATAAAATCTTTTGATGTACCCTTTATGAAGTTTAACATGATAAAAAAATAACATGAATTTATAACATGATAAATAATTTTTGAAAATTATTTATCTTGTTATAAATAATAATTTTTCAGAATAAAAAAAAATCTTTTAGCTAAAAATGTCATTTTTTTTTTCGAATCTAATAGTTGAAGACCTCTTTTTTTATATCCATGTTAATATTAAGACATAAATTTCTAAAAGTCTTGAAAACTTGCAAAATATTCTAAAAAAAGAGCAATAGAATCTACCGAAACGCTATTAATATTTTTTTAAAAACTACCATGCAGGTTTTAAAAAAGCAAAAATTTCAGTTTAAATTATAACGCAATATTATATAAAGACTTGGCTATATATATTAACGATAAGCATCAACATATGAACCTTCAACAACGTTTCCCGCATTCATATTCTAACCGTATCTGTTAATTCTTGACGTAGCATTGTTAATTTAGAAAAAAAGGGGAAACAGAAGGGGGAAAAATACGAGCAATCAAGTGAATACACAACCTTTTTTTCTCGAATTCTCACTTTTCTTGTTTATGTACTTATCTCATTCCTTACAAGTATTCTACACTCGTGTGTCGTATTTTCTCACGAGAAAGAGATTTAAAAGAGCGAGAGAGAGAGAAAAAAAAACTCAAACAGGTATCAGTCGAAGGACTTCCTGCCTAATTACAATTGATACTTCAAACATTTGAGAAATACACTGAAATGTATTTTTGCATTAAAAGTTTTAAAGGCTAATTGTTTGGCATGAATGAAGTTGGCACGCAACACATAAATATTTTTATCTAGTTATTTTAACCTTCAATACATTTGTAAAATTAATGGATACACAATAGAATCTTAATTCATGAGGTGGATGTATAATTTCTTTTCCCACCTGACTAGAAATGCAAGTCTTATTTATTATAGTTCGGAATTTTGACCGTTGGAAAATCATATAAAAACATTTTCAATTGATCAGATTCTCCATTAGAATAGTACGAGTAATTTGTTTTTTTTCTTCTCTTACACTTTTATTTCGTTCTGTTTTGAGTGAGTAAGCGTTTATTAACATCGCACTATAAAGCTATACAAGGGCTATTGGCGACGGATCTCATAATTTTGAACCATGGTCAACTGACGAAGATGACACCTAAGCTGGCACCCCCTTCTTCGAATTTCCTCACCAACATTCTGTCTTGCAGTGCCGATTTAAACTCATTTCGGGCCTTGGGTGCAGAAGATCTACGGGCCTCCTAGGCACTGGCGGATCGAAATTTGTAACCAGAAAATCTGGTTAAGTCGAGCTTATCCGGGCCCTGGGCGCCCACCCCAAGCGCCCAGTGGATAAACCGGCACTGTGCCTTGAATGGATAATTCAAGTAAAATGAGTGCATCGTCTTGATGGCTTAGAGCAGGGGTGGGCAGACTTTTCCTGGGTACGGGCTACTTCTAATTTTTTCAAGGTGTTGCGGTCCACTCAGGGGGGCAACGGCCCACACCCTTCCCCATAGTCCTTGATTTTTTCCGGAATGATTATAATCCCATGAATATATTACGTAAAATTTAACTAAGTACTTGTTATTAATAATTTTTTATTAATTAATGGTGACTATTTATTCAGTAATTTATTTTTTACTGTTTTTTGTTCCTGATTATCTGCAAAGTAAAAACAAAATATGTTTGGCTTCGTATTGGGGAATGGTAGACTTTCGACCCCCTCCTTGAAAAATTCTTGTGTTCGCCACTGCCCAGTGTTCATAAGTGTGGTGAGGTAAGGAAAAGGTCTGCAATATTTATTATAACTAAATAATAAATATGAAATATGTACTTACCTACAGAGCTAAAGGGAAAAAAAAAACTAACACTTTTAAATCCACGTTTTAAGCAAAACGCAAGATACAAACATAATAATAATAGACACAAAAAATAATATTGGATGATGCATTTAGTATCAAACAATTCAAAATACATTAAAAAATAAAAATTTTCTATCTAAAATTAGTTTTCGTTGTTATAGTTAGTAGAAAACTTATAATCTGCATACATTCACCGAATTTTGACTATTTTCGTATATAATTGCTAAATGCTGAAATCTTCAGGTGGTCACCCCAAAATGTCTTGGCGGTCCACTAGTCGATCGCGATCGACGTAATGCCCATCCCGGGCTTAGAGGTAGCTTGCTTCCGCCTCCTAAGCCGTAGGTTCCGAGTTCGATCCCGGCTGGAGTCGATAGATTTTCTGGATATGAAAATCGTAGGCACGCATGTCATATGATTATGGGGCATGTAAAAGATCGCTTGAGTATCACTTTGGCTCTGGTACTCTCGGCAAAATTAAACCGTGGCAATATTTAGCATCCTATACGAGAGCTTAAACTGAAATTAGTTCAAGCGTTAAAAATTTGGTAGCGAGAGCCGCCACTTGATGGTGCCACCACTGAAGTAGCTCTCACACTTAGGGGACTTACCATCTTACGTGCCAAAATGCAGCTCGTTTGAAAAAAAAAAGTAGAATGAGTGGCTACGGTAGCGTATTGGTTATAGTCACGAGCTCGTGGCCGGCGTGTCATGAGTTCGAGCCTTGTGCCACCGAAGACCTACCGTGTAGAGGAGGTCGATGCACGCTAAATCTGTCTATGCTTAATGTCCTCTTGTTCGTGTGGTAGTTAGGAAAGAGAGGTGCCAGCTCATGTGTCTTCCTCGTCACTTCACCAAAGCGTAAAATCATGCGTTTCGTTGTCAATAGTCTTCGTGCCGCACCAAGGCAGTCAGCGTTGAGTGTCTAGCCAATCAGAGACTTCATTTCACCCGTGATGAAGTCTCTGATTGGCCAGACGCTCAATGCTCAACGCTGACTGCCTTGGTGTGAATGCGGCTTTATAGTGCGACGCTAATATAACTCTCACTCAAGTAAAATGAGAATTTATATGAATTACAAATGTTCTGCATTAAGAGCAGCATTATGTCAATTAATCGATTTAATTTTAATTTCTACCACTTCACACACACACAACTGATTTTTTAAACATTTTCGGAATTTAATTTTCAAGTGATGTAATTAATAAAAATAAAAGGGCGAGTTTTCAAAATTTTCTTTTTCAAGGTGTGTTTCGTATGGTAATTTTTATTTAATCACCGATAAATCTTCCATCCTAATCTGCGATCGGAATCCTCGATCGGAATCAAAGTACAGACCCCGCCCGCCCTGAAGACAAAAGGCACTGAGTGTCCAGATAAAAAAAAATCGTAAGGGGGTGGGAGGGTGGCTCGCCGCTTGTCGGAACAATTCGCCTTTTGTTTGTTCTTTTGTTTTGGAACAAAACTGCGGCCCTCTCTAAGAAACTTCCGCCGCTTGTTCCCGTGAAACTGTTTCGAATCAACAAGCAGAAAACTCGACGCTGTTAATTAGTTGTCTTTCCCAATATTTATAAAAATGCACAACGTCAGCTCCTTTTCATTAGTCTGAGAGAAAAGCTCAAAGAAAACAACTAAAAGGGACTTCGAGGAGGGAGAGAGAGAGAGTGAAAGAAGGAAAAAAAATAATAATAATTGCTTTAGGGAGGCGAGAGTGAGGGGTTTTCTGAATGAATAAGATAATAATCTCATGTCTTAAATAATGACCGGAAACTGCAAGAAATTCTGTAATATACTGTCTTAGATAAAACTTGACTAATAAGAGAGAACTGGAAGGAGGGGGGAGGGTGCCGAAATAATGAAATGTAAGAGTCTACGTGAAACCGAAACAATGGGCTGGACTGGGCAGAAAGGAGGAGAAAAAAAATAAGTTAGGGAAAAAAAATGAATCTTTCGTCCCCGCTCTGACATGGCGCCCCGCTATTAGCATGACTGGAAAAAGGGGGTGTGGGTGCTTTTGACATGTCTCTCTCAGCATCGCGGACGAGTCCATTGTATGAATGAGAAAGGACATTTTCTTTTGTGGAAAATTGCGTTTGTTATCGGGCCCAACAAAATTGTGTATACGTTAGAAAATTAGTTGTGTCACGGAAGAAATACTAATGATTCGGATTTCTAAATGGCCCAGCAAAAGACTTTTAAAAACCTCGCCGCTTCGACGACCATTGTTAGACGAGCCAAAGCAAACATTACACTGGAAATCGGAAGGGAAAAAATAACAATAAAAACAGGAAAAGAAGCGAAAAAGAATTAAAAAAAAAAATGTTTGCCCTAGAGCGACAATTAATTTTTGTTAATCTTAACATTCGTCGGAGTTCTCTCCTCCCCTCTGGTTCTCAGTTGCTGCAAAACAATACAAGCAAATGAACAACAGCGTTTTCTTTTGTATCCATACACATAGGATTTTTTTTCGCGTATTGTTTTTCAGAAAGAAAGTTTTGTTAGAATCCCTCTAAGCAAAGTCGTTTTATTAAAATGGGTGCCCTGTGATATAAAACCGGCATTGTTTTGCCCAAAATGGTATAAATCTGCAAATGCACGTTTTGATTTAGAAGAGCCTTGAACCAGATTCTACAGATCTTATCTCTTCCTATCAGCTTAATCATTAAGCATTTATTGGCAGAGAACTTGACACCTTTATTAAGAAGTTACACTTGCAATTATCCAATTTGTCTCAAACCCATTTTTCCCTCATTATATCTGTATATCTTCGGCCTTAAACTCGAGAAATAACTGTTAGTTGCTAAGCGGCTTTATGTATCAGAGTCACCTTTATATATACACATAGTATGCATTTCCTGTTTCTTACATTTTGAAATAGTCACATTGTTTAATATAGCCGTCATATTTTACCAATTAATCTAAATTTCAACGGTTTTTAGAATTCTCTTTACTCATATCAGTTTCGTAATTAGAATATGATCATTTAACACATTATTTGAACACCCAGGATAATTAGAATGTCTTTATGTACGACTTTAATTTGCCGGATTATCATTTCCCGAATAAATTAGAAAATAAAGTATGGAAAGGAAAACTCTCTCTGAAACTGAAATGTGCGTTTTTCTCTTTTTTTTTATAGAAAAACAAAATGCGAGTTTTCCCTGTACCGATTTTTTACTTTAATGACTATCTTCTGTTTAAATATTTAATATAATAAAAGTAGATTATTATTAGTATAAGAATTAAAATATATGATTGTTTTTATTTTTGTTATATTATGGAATAAATAGTTTAGAAGTTGCTCACTTCTAAATTTAAAAAATTCTGTCGCAAGTGGAGATAATCGAAATCAACCTGATCCTTTTTCGAACCTTTTTAATACAGACAAAGTCAAATATAAACTCAAGCAAAACTCCAAAATTCATTATCAATTTTTTTTCTCTTTATTTTATTTCAAAGAAGGCGATCAGTATTTACTTATTTGAAATATTAAAATAAAATTTGACGAAGCACACAAACAAACTCAAATTACAACAAAATTTGTCAAAAAAGTTTGACAAAACACACTCACAGTGCCCAATGTAAATGTTTAAATTTATTAAAATGCGACATTTTTTTTTAAGTGTTTTTTTTTAAGTAGTAATTTTTCTTACACAATGTAGCTCCATTTCATTTATAATTTATTAAATTGAACTTTAACCTTTTAGTTTAAAAGAAATATAGACTAATATGATAATTTTCGTTACTTCATATATTTTCATATTTTTTTCCATTGTCATCATATTTAGTTTTAGAAAGTGAAATACTAAAAAAACAATCATGGTTAAATTAAATGTATAATAATGAATGACGAAAAAATTCATCTAAAATTTAAGAAAAATAACAATCAAAATAACTTTTTACTTAAAAGAATTGTTTTCACCGTTTTCTCTTTCTCAACTTCGTATTCATATAATTTCTTAATCTTACTCCTTTTCATAAATTTCCTTTTTTAAAAAGGATCGTAAGTATAAACCTTATTAAAAGTGACTGTCCAGTTAAAAAGAAATAATTATTTAAACCGCATTTAAATAAATACAATGCACATTTTAGAAAATTTTGTATTTTTCTTTTCTAAAAAAAAGATATAAGACCTAAAATACATTTTATCTGAAGTATGTGAACTTGGTAAGCATTTAAAATCGAAAGTTATACTGAATGTATTATATAGATTATAATTATGCAGAATCAGCTAAGAGTGACGTCATTACAAATTTATTTTATTCAATGCGGACCAAAAAGTTCCAGGAAGTGAGAATTTTGAAAGAACTTTTGCCGTGTATTAGATATGTCATATTTGCTTTATGTTTATCATCAGTTACTCGAGTAACACTAACAATTTATTTTTCTATAAAACAGTGATGAATTCTTTCAATATCTCGGTTATATTTTTTTTATTTATTTAGTTAACTAACACTAAACCACTTATTTTTGTGAAATAATTTTTTCCTTATTTTGATTCCTTCCATACTAAAAGTTCCATGAATATCTAAAATTAAAATGCTACGTCGTACAAACTTGAAACTTGAGAATAAATGAGAAATCAACAGTAATCTGATTTATTTGAGATAAAAACCTATAGTTTTTGAATAAGATCAACAAAATTTCCCTCTTTTTGATTACTTTAAAAACATGTATCATCAACATTCAAAGATAATTAGGGAAATTTTACAGTAGCTTTCATTTTTTTTTTCCACAAATTAACTGAGTCGGTAAAATTTTCGTTTATAAGTTCTGTTATTTTAATTTTCCTGGCAAGAAATATATTCCCTGGAATGAAACGCTGTATGTATTAAATGTATTTTTTATATATGAACTCAAAAATTAATTTTTTACTAAATATAAATTAGTTACAACCTATTTAATTTTAAAATTTGAATAACACATGGAAGATTCGTAAAAATGTATATTTAGTTAAATAAGCTCTTGTTTATCTCATTATTTAAGTTCCTGTAACCATTAAACATGGCAATATCTTTTAAAATTTTAATAGAGTTTTTTACTTGGCTAGATTTTAAACGAAAAAACGGACGGATAAAATATTAATAAGTGCTTCATTTTTGTACCTGAAACAGAAGCATACATTTCTTTTTTTAAAAAATCGGAAAATGCTCGGAATAAATCAGAAATCTTTAGAATTTTTTTGAAAAAAAAATATATATGCAATAATAGTTACCCTTATGTTGCAAGGAAATTCTTCTGATCAAATGTGACCTAAAAATTACTCTTGATAAATTATCTTCCACTTAAATAATTAATTAAAGAGATTTAGAAATTACAAATTTTTTTGAAAAAGTACTATTAACTGAATTATTAAAAAGTTTACTTTATTCATTGAAAGAGTTTACTTTGCCATTTGATCTCGGAAATCACACTGTTACTAAACTTTGAATTCGTGGAATCTCTAGATATGGTTTTTTCACTGAAAGATGTATGTTTATCGAATAAACTTACAACTTTGCAAGTTTCAAAGTAAATATTTCCATTTAAAATGCTGTGTTGCGACAAATTCTTGTGCAGCTATTGCGTAATTATGATCGTTCACGCATTACTTTTTCTATATATCAACAAAAAAAGCATTTTATGCCTTAAAAGGTTATTTTATGTATCATATAAAGACTTTTTGATTCAAGTAGAATTGAAAGTGGTTAATGTGTTATTGATTTATTTATGAGGGTTATCGAAAAGAGTTATTTACAGTCATGGTAGGTAGCCTTATCAAAGCTCTGATGTCACTAAAGGCTTATTGCAGGGGCGGGCAAACTTTACCAGGGTACGGGATACTTCTAATTTTTTCAAGGTGTTGCGGTCCATCCAGTGGAGTAAATGTGACGAGCTAAGAAAAAGGTCTACAATATTTATTATAACTTTATAATAAATACAGAATCCGTAGTTACCTACATAACTGCAATAAAAAAGATTTTTACACTTTTAAGACCGCGTTTAAAACAAAACGATGTATGAATTATCTAACAATTCAAAATACATTAAAAAATGAAACGTTTTCATCTTAAGTTAGTTCTCATATAGTTATAGTCAAGAGAAGACTTATAGTCTGTATATACTTTCAGCCAAATCTTGAAGATTTCGGTATATAATTACTAACTG
>BMAV01002554.1:704625-734975 GCA_019973955.1 Trichonephila inaurata madagascariensis | reverse complement strand
GTATATAATTACTAACTGCTAACTTCAGGCTGTCACACCCAAATATCTTGGTGGTCCACCGATAGACTTAATGCTTACCTCTGGCATATTGTGTAGCAGAGCTGATGCACGTTTAAACTGTAGAAGCTCTTAAGTCCTCACTTTGTCGTGGCTTGTATTTGTTGACTGATCGATTGAAGAGTAGGCTACCAACGCAGGTGTCATCCTCTTTCAAGACCATGGCTCAAAATTACGAAGTTAGAGGATATACTTCTTCTAAGTGTGCCGTTAATAAACAATCAATCAATCATAAAACGAACATTATAAACCATTTTACTTTCAGTAATTAAAAGTTTGCCTTCGTTTTGGCACACGTAAAACGTATTTCCATTAGTTACTATTGAAAACTTGGTTCATTAATGTTTGGAAATCTTTTTACTAAGCAAACTATCGTGAATATGCAATTAAAAATACAAAGATAAAACTAGTTATTTGTAATAGTAAATATTCTACTGCGCAATTTATATTTATTTTAATTCTAATTTTAAAAAATAGTAGTTATAATATATATTTGCAAATGCTTAATAAGGTATTCTTTTTTTTATGGCTGTTGAATTGTTAAAATTGTGATTAATTAAATTAGTTGTCTTTCATATGTGTCACGACTTTTATTTTATGTGTCATTAAAAATTTCTAAATCGTTTTCATTATGAACAGAACTCAAGGACTTTTATTAGATACTAAACTTTCCACATTCTTTACTGAGAAATCACGAAAGGAAAAAAACGTCGGTTACATTATTTTTTCTTAGTTGTTCTGTATAATTTTTAAGATTTTTTTAATATTTAGAATAACATTCGTCTTGAAAGGTAATTCATAGATAACGGTCTTTCTTGACCATTAATGCTGGGCGGGTCATCCATAATGAATTTCAAAAATATAAATCATTGAAATATATGTTTTTTAGTGTTATTAACTCAGGCAAATTATGAATCCGTCTGGATTTTTCCTAAATGTTTCGTGTTAAAAAAATTCCATACCCATCGCTTTAATATTTAATGTCTAGAGGCTGTTTAGTTATTTTAAGGCTTTTCATCACCGAACATCTGAGCCTGATCCATTGTTGAAACACATAATTCCATACCCATCGCTTTAATATTTAATGTCTAGAAGCTATTTAGTTATTTTAAGGCTTTTCATCACCGAACATCTGAGCCTGATCCATTGTTGAAATACATTTTCATACAGAAAACTGTTGAATTTTTATATAAATCTCTGACATTGCGGTGCTTTGCGATGAATTTTAATTTAAAACTCGTGATTTTGAAGTTTGAGCAGTTTTTATAACATGAACTCTATATTTTTTGTACATTCATATTTAGTTAGTTACTAGCCATTTTCTGAATTTATTATTGGTACTTTTTTTATATGATTATTGTGTTTTAATATGCTATTTCAATGTTTTTGTTTGAAATTTATTTTAGTCATATTTTCAAAAAGCATTCAATTCTATTCTGCAGCTGAATAACACGGAAATAGTTTTTGAAAAACAGAAAAACACGCCTTATTTGCTTTTAACTTATTATCATTATATTTAGGGGAAAATAATTGGTAATTGCCTTAATTTGCGAATAAATAATGTTTTTAAAATGGAGAGAAATATGCATGGTCAAAATAATTCGCCATTTTGTGATAATGTTTTAATAATTCTCCTTAAAAAGTTCTTTAAAAAAATTGTCTTTTTTATGTTGTTTCTGTATTTTATCGTTTAAAATTTACATATTCGACGTAGATATTTGTATGATAATTTTCTCTGGAGAATTTGATCTGTTTTCTTTTACGCGGAAAATTTTATGAGAAAAGTAATGAGAATAAATTATTTGCAGGGAAATTTCTGGAATGCCATTCTTTATCGCATTCTGAACATGAACTGAAGAAGTCTTAAAAAAGTAATGAACTCAAAAGTTGAGATTCTTTTAAAGTATAGTTGAATTACGGAAGCTAAAATGCAATAATTTTCATGATATTATGCAGTTATAGCAATAATTAAGATCACATTAAAATGTGTGCATTGCATACAGTAGGGAAAAAATATTACTTCAACATTTTTTTTTTTTGTAAAAAAAACTTATTTGCCTTATTTAGAAACAAACAAGAAAATAAGAAGACAATTTAATCATCTTTCAACTCGAAATCTCGTAAAAACATTTTTTAATTATAATAATACAAACTATTAAAATAGATAAGAATTTTTTTGTGTTAAATAATTTCTTGTATTGTTCTTCATGTAATTTGTTGAGTTTAATTTTCGTTGCCGGAAAGAAATACATTTTAATAAACTGAAAAATTTTTAGTAGTATTTTTATCAATTAAGATATTTTTGTGGTGATAAAAATTGAAAAATCTTTTTTTAATATTTTTCATTTTATAATAAATTCTTCAAACTTTTTTTTTTTTAAAAAAAAAATAAATTATGTTTTTTTTTTTTTTTTTAGAATCATTAAGGATGTTTTAGAATTCTTTTGTTATTTACATTTTAATTTTCAGAAACTTTACGCAAAATTGTTACTGTTTTGAAATATGGTGCTCATTTTTAAGAAAAGGACATAGTGCAATGAATCCTTCCATCTTGTCATAATCTTTATAAATGTATGGAAAGCAGTCATTAAATGAAAGTTTAAAATAATTTTATTCACTGTCTATAAAAATACTCTTTTTCCGTGTTCCGTTTTCTCTTATGGCTATCTTTGTATGTTATTAAGACATAGGGTTCATATTCGGAACTTTCTTTTTTCCGAATTAATTTTTCTATTAATAATTCTTTTAATATATCTGCATTAGAGTGTATAAAGAGTAGTATACTTTGTCATAATATTTCTGTAAATCAAATTTTTCCTGTGTATATGTTTCATACTTTTTTTTTGCTTTCTCTTTAGATTTTTATGGCAAAAACTCTTTTAATTTTATACACTAAAGTGTAATTTAATATTTCCAAAATTTCAGTATGCGGTGTATTAAATCTGTATATATATTATAACGAAATAATCTTATAGAAATACTTATTTGGAAAGTTTCCTCTGAGTTATAGAACATTATTCTATATAATTTTAAGCCATTTAATAAAGAACTGGATGTATCTGGACAAGGGCGTAGCTATCGCCTTACCTGCTTATCAATGATACGTGGTACCCAAGCTACAGGGGCCCCAACATGTGTAATGTTCTGACACTTTCAAATAAATGTTTTTGATTCGTTTCTAAAAAAAAAAAATTTAAAAAAAGGCCGACAAGGAATTTTGATACAGGTCCCACTCAGTTTTAGCTACGGCATTGTTTATGTAACACATATCCTCTATTCCCCCTTATTAACGCTTTATCTTTTCTCAAAAGTTTGAATGGACTCTATCTTATTTAAGATGCTACATTTAAGAATATGATATTAACGAGCAATTAACATAAATATATGCTTACTAATTCTTAGTTCTGAAAATTGTCTGTGGCATTATCTCTTTACAATACATCAGGCCCTCGTAGAATGATTTGTAAAGTTGCAGAGTTTAATAGTAAGCAGATGAGTTCGAGATGAGGTACTGCTATAGACTATCATGGAAATAATGCAGCTCATTGTATGTATGCTAAGTGAGACTCGAGTCTTAAATGAAGTGGAAATTGGGAAAGTGAGTTGACAAATCAGGTGAGACGTCTTTGCTACTTGACTGAGGTTCAGAACTGTGAGGTCTGCTGTCAATAAAAGATTGTATAGCTATTCAGCTATATGTTTCTATAACTAAACTAAACTCTTTCTAATTTATAAAGTCTCTTGTGTGTACTACAAAACACATGATATAAAGAGTGAAATTATCACTCGTATTTATGAATTACATTACGGGAGTCAATGTAAAGAAACATAATTTACAAAGAATTTTCTCGTAAATTAATAATTGTTAAGAACTTTTCTATTCTTTCAAGATAGATAGAATTTATAAGGTATAAAAAAACATCTTAACAAAATACTTTTCTTGTTACTTTTTTAACCGATAATTGTCTAGATTATTCTGAAAGCACAAATATGTCTTGCGGTTCTATAAAAAAAATACGCAATTAACCTTTAAACTTTTGAGAACAAAGTATAATTAAGTTACTATCGTTAAAATCAAATAGCAAGTATGTCGTTTAGTTATTATATTAGGGTATTTCGAAATCGGCGACGATTGTTGTTGACAGAAACCGTTTTTAAAACAATTGGAGAAAAAAAGCGTCCATCGAAAATAAACTCCTAATTGTCTTGCAAATGAAAGATCATTATCTTCTATTATGTCAAAAGAGTCTCATTGTGTCAAACGGATTTCAATTTTGTTAAGCAACTCAGGTGCCCGTCTTTTCTCCACAGAATCGTTAGCTTTAAAACTCTACCTGATTTTAAAGCAGAAATGTCAAGGATAAATCCATGAATACTTTGTCGATTCCCCTTTCATAGAATAAATGAATAATATTAGAGAAGTGGGGGGAATTTTACCTTCATACTCTCATGTGTCTGATCTTTAATTTTCCAATTAAGCCTGATGCATTTATGCCCCCTTCCTAAGAAAAAGACCAACTCGCTCTCTTTTTTTTGTCTGCCCCCCCCCCCAACATTACTTCAATAGTAAAGACCTTGCTATTGGTATTTTTAAGGGTTTTTATCTCTACTACACAAATCAAACTCACAATTTTTTTTTTGCATTATTTTTTTACTTATGATATAAGTTGTTATCGTATTATTTTTCATGTTATTTTTCATTTTTCATTTTGAAATCATTATCCGTTTTCTAAGTATTAACAATTGTTGCTTAAAAAATCCCAATTAATGAATTTGCATCATAGCTAATTTGTTGATTTCATCTAGTGCACGTGATTCGCATATCTACTTAATGAAACTTTTTTCTATGTATAGATACCTGTGTATAATTTTCTCTCTCCTTTTTGTTGAGGACTTTTTATAGTTGTTTATGCCATCAGAAGTTCCTTAAAAGTGTGTTCGATAGTCGGAAAATATTAAATACATTTGAAAATATCTAGTACACGTGATTCGCATGTCTATTTAATGAAACTATTTTTTTTTCTACGTATAGATTCCTGTGTATAATTTTCTCTCTCCTTTTTGTTGAGAACTTTCGATAGTTGTTTATGCCATCAGGAGTTCCTTGAAAGCGTGTTTGATATTCAGAAACTATTAAATACATTTGCAAATCTTATAAAAAATAGTTCATTTAATTTTTATCAGATACTACAAAAGCTTTGCGGAACCAAAACTTGCATGCATTTAATTTAAGATGCCAACGAGTCGTTCCAAGAGAAACTAACATTACTTTGTTTTTTATTTGAAGTACTTTGTAGAAAACACGTTACTTCAAATGACACTTCAAAAAGAAAAGCCTCCTGTTTACTTTTAACCTCTCTCTTTCACAATGACAGACTTAAAAAAAAAAAGAACAAATTTTGGAAGTGTTAAAAATTCCTGTTTGTTTTATAAAAATGTTAAGATTAGCTTTAACTTTTAAGACTTTTTGAGAGAACACGTTCTTTTGCATTTCTCTTTTTTTAAACTTTTTAAATCTCTTAATATTACAAAAAATGTTGTATCCCCAGACTGGTATCAAATACAAATGTGTGAAATCAAACGGAACTTCCTTACTATTTTCCCCAAGAGAAACTCCCCCCATTTTTATCCCCCTCAGACACCTTTGGTCATTAAAAACATTTCTTTGAGTGCATTCAGGTGTGGTAGAAGATAGAGCTAATGGAAAAGGGTGAAAAAAATCGTTTAGAATTCGGACAGGGGTCAAGGCGTACGTCTGGCTCGGCGGTCTAAAGTAATAGCCCGGGTAGGCGGCAAAATGCACATTGTAACCTCCAGTCAATAAAGAGTAACTTTGCTCTTTACACAAAGAAAACTAAGAGCTGCCAGTGCATTAAAGAGCCTACAGATAAATAAATCTGGAGCGTCGCAGCTCTTTCAAAAAGGCTATCTTGATATACTGTTGAGAAACGAAAACAAGAGTCGCGAAAAAATAAAAAAAAATAAATTGAGAAAAAGCAACAGTGTCCCCCACCCGTTAAATGGCAGTTTGAGGTATGGTTTGTATGGATGGGGCAAGGCAACCATTAAATAAAACCCGTTCTTTGTCTCTTTGCCAAAGTGAGAGTATGGCATACCGGAGTATTTCTTAATATAGTGCCTTTACTGTTGTCTCGATGCATTGTTAAAATGGTTTTGAGAATCACCCTTTTGGCCGTGGACCAAACTTACAACAGTAGCTTTCCACTTTTATCTAATAATGCATTCAAAAATCTGCTGAAAGGGCTGGAATTTTGGGACCTGTTATAAAAATAGAACTTTTAGCAGATTCTACGCATCGCTCAATGTCAGTCAGTTTAATTTTTTTTTTCTCGAAATTTTGTTATTTTTTTTATATTTATGCCATGCATTTTACAGAAATCTTTGAAAAAATTGCAAGTTTTAAAATGATTTTCTCCGCTTCCGATGTTGTTACGGTATTTAACTATAGGCCGTTAATGATGACCGTTGATATGTTATAGAATTTAAACATTAACTAAATTTATAGTATTATTTCCGAAAAAAGTTACGGAACTTTATTGATATATTTTTATTGTGATAACTGGGGGAGGGGGGAGTGAATGAGAGTTATATTAACGTCCCACTATAAAGCAACACGAGCGCTGTTGGCGACGAACCTCGTAATTTTGAGCCTCGGTATAGGACGACACTTGAGCCGGCACGGGAGGACATTGAGCCTCGACAGATTTAACCTGCATCGGCCCCCTCTACACGGAGGGTCTTCAGTGGCACCAGTACTCGAACCTGTGACACTCAAGCCACGAGTTCGTGACTATGAACACTAGGCTGTCGCAGCCACAACTAGGGGGAGGTCCTCGATACGTCAACTTCCAGCCAAGTATAACAAACTACAAAAATAAGCTCTAAATTTCAAAAGTTGTTATTTTTTTTGAAAAAACACATTGTTTTATACATAGCTTGTTTTAAGTTAAAAATTTATCTGGAATAAATCAATGTGTTCATTATGTCTCCACTGTCTTTTGTTGACAATATAAATTCAAATTATTTACTCTGTATAAAAAGTTATAAAAAGTCTGAAATATTTATTTTTCTTTTTACGTTTTTGACAGTGCCGCTTTAAGCTCATTTCAGGCCCTGGGCGCAGAAGATCTCCCTTGGTACTGGCGGATCGAAATTTATAACCAGATAATCTGGTCAAGTACAGCTTATTCGGGCCCCTTAAGTCTTTTCCGGGCCCATGGGCGCCCACCCCAAGCACCCAGTGGATAAACCGGCACTGCGTTTTGACTCTTTAAAAGAGGTGTTTTTTAATAATTGTTATCAATTAACGATAGCATGCAAGTAATGAATACACATCTTCCTTCGCGGAGAAAAAAAATTAAAAATGTATGGTTTATTTCCCCTTTGTTTTTTCTGAATTATTTCACCGGATCTAAATCTAACTGAAAAATAATTTATCTGTGTTAAAAAAGCAATCATTATCTAGAAAGGATGACTGTCTTCAGGAATCGGAACTAAATTCGAAAAAATATTTTTTTAAAAGGAATCGTTATTTAATATCCCAGGATATACAACTACGAGTATAAGTTCTATTTTTATTTATAATGAACTTACATTATTCGATAAAATGAATACAAATTACAATCTGCACTTTCAATCAGTTTCGAACCGGTATTAATTATGAGCGGAAGTTTAAATCAAAGCCCAGTTTTTGTCTTTGTAAAACTAGACTGTAAATGAACAGTAAGTTGTTATTCATAAATAAATTGAATAAACTGTGGCGTACAAACAATACCGCATTCTATTCAGAAAAACAATCAATGCCTTCGTTAAAATCCTTGTATTTTTTTAGGATTACAAATAGCATTTTGTTATCATAAATTTCAAAATAATATCTTGAAGTTCCGCTCATGTGTTTCTTATTTATGAAATGTGAAAGCATCTTTATAATAATATTTGCGAATTTTGACATTCAGATATCTAAAACGATTTGAATTGATATGGTTGTCTTTAGTGTATGTTCATACTTACATGTCATCTCTTTGTATTTAATGAATGAATCAATTATGAAAGTTTTGTTCACAAATATTGAAAAGAAAAGAACTGTGTCATTTCAGCTCTAATATAATATTTTTAAGGAGAGTTGCTTAAACCCTTTAACTGTCAAGTTTTTTTTTTTTTTTTTGATGATTTGTGTTCATAAATTGCCACCATTATGCAAAAGACAAAGAGATGAAGTCAAAATAAACTTCTTCCGATATGTATTCGGGTACAAAACAATAAGATGCACTAAAAAAAAGCATTACCTCGTATAATACTCGGGCGTGACATTTTGGATCTCTAGTGCTGTGCCCGAGATAATCTCGAGCATGACAGTTAAAAGGTTAAGTTTTTAATTTAACATAATATATTATTGATTCTTGTAACGACAACGTTTTGTGTGAGTTTTTCTTACAAAAATTAAGGCATTCATATTTATATAATATATGAATAAAATGTATTGCAGTATGGGCCACATTTTTGTTTAACGTAGGGTAAAAATCATGGAAATGTTTTTTTTTAAAAAAAATATTACCTAAAAATAGTATTTTATTTGAAAATATTTAAATACTTGAATGGCTAGTTAGAATTAAGATTTCGTTATTGTGTGTTAGTTTTCCAATTACATACAATGGGATAACATAAGATAATATACATAGGATTTATACATTTTAAAAAGTTTGATAATTTTAAAAAGATAATTTTAAAGTGTGTTAGTTTGAGCTAGTAATTAGTATTATTTAATTTGCCCTTTTTGTAAAATTTTGATTTTATTTTTCGAATTTTTCATTTTTATATTGCTTATTTCAAAAAATCCCACAACTTGATTTTTGATAAGTATTGACACATTTAAAATGACAATGTATGAATGTTGAATCATGAGAACAAAACGTCTGAGAGATTTTGTGCATTGCATGCAAAATATTTAAATGGAAACAAAGATAATAGGAAAAAAGGAGGAAAGATTTACAGAGTTGGGAAATCCAGAAAGAATCTTGTCTTGTGTGTGAAGATTAATTGCATTCTTGCTCTACTACAACGTTAATTACTAGAAAATCAAGCAGAATAAATCTGGCGAATTCTTGCTTTGGTGCTTAGCTAATGGAAAATCCAAAAAAATAAAGCAAGTATGTTCTTGCTGCGAAGCTTAATTATTATTTAAAAGATCAGACAAACAAGTAAGAAAAACTGTCGCATTCTTGTTTTAGTTAATGCGAAATCAAACAAAATAAAATTGTTACACATTTACTGTAATGTTTAGTTAAAATTAAATTTCTTAAAAAAAAATCGCCGCTGTGTTACAGGAAGTATTTTTTGGTCCAAAGTTATTCTTTGGTCTATTACTTGCATGAGAAAAAATCAATGCCATCATTAAATAATAAGTAATTTAACGCATTATTAGATTGTTAAGATTATGTCATCGTTTTCTTGCTCGTTATATTTATGAAATGTGAAACAAAGCTATTGTTCAATCCATACTCTAAGAATAGTATAACGTCAAGTAATATTTTTGAAAAGATGTTTTACTCTTGTTTTACTAAAGAAAGGACATTTCTTTTTGTTTTTCTCCCATCGACATTAACAAAAATATTTTCGTTTGTCGCTGACTCTGATATATCTAAAATTAGTCCCCTTCTGAGCTCAGAGCATATTTTTTAAAGCTTTGTCTTTGCGCTCTAAAAAAGAAAAGCGACCTCTTTTTAAACATTTTGTTTTTACCACTTCTTTTGGCTGCTTTTTCTTTAGACACCTTGTGCCAACATTTTTTGCTATTTCCATTTTTCTCTGTGTATAAATCAAATTCTTCGCTATATTAAGTACTTATAAGTCTCGACAACATTCTACGCATAATGATGACATATTTTTAAAAAAAATCTCTGATTTTGAATTTTTTAAAATTTATGATGTTTTGAAATTGAGCCCCTCCCTCCCCCACACACACACGTGTATACCTTATTTTTCTGCAAGTTCTACTACGTACTTAGCCATCTTGACATTCTCTCTCTCTTCTATTGATGACGTCAATTTAATTTATCATTACAAATTTCATTGCTTTGTGTATCCTGAAAAATCATAGATTTCCACTATGAAAACTATTTTATAATTTAAATTTGAACAGTGATTGAACTTATAATTTATTGCTATATATTTGAAATTTCATTTATTTCTGGTCAAATACTTAATCATGCATCATCAATTGTCAATGATTACAATGAGCTTAAAACATATTTTTTTAATTGAAGTATTCAAAAGTTTCTTTCCACGGGGAACAAGTGGCGTACACAAAGGTGAAGTTTGGAGGTTTAAACCCCTCCCATAGACCAATAGATTTTTAATTTTTATCATAAAGATTACGTCTTGGTGCTTTCGTCTATGTTTTTTTGAAAGTGTAACCCTTCCAATGAAAATGGTTTATGTTCGCTACTGACTGGGATCACCAGTGGCGTACAAAGACCCCTCTTATGGGGGGGGGGGTTACATTGTTAAAAACAAGTAGGAGAAAGAGCCGAAGGGCAATATCTGAGGTTAAAAATTTAAAATTTGTTGAACTAGGGGAGGGTTGAATCCTGAACGCCCCCCCCCCCTGCTCGCCTTTTGTTCGCTACTGAGGAGCACAGTATTTACAATATCTCATTTAGAAAGAAAAAAAACCTGCATTTTCCTGATGTATTTGTGTTATTTTTAAGAATCTACAATAGTCTCTATCTAGTTAACTCAATCGTTAAAAATGTGCTGGAGTTTTGGCTGTGTTAATTTTTCTGTGTGGGATCTCAGCGTTCACTGTAATATACAAAATCCCCCCTCTTATTTTTATTAGTTTTTTTTCATACATAGCGTGTGTTGTGAGGATTATACATTTAGAAGTTATGTGAAGAAAACATTTCTGAACGTGTTTCCGTCTTTTTAGTACGAACTCGAAAGGGAATTTACGGTTAATGTGGAACATCTAAATGGTATTCAGGACGCTTGAATAGCTTAAAGTTACTTTATTCAATGAATAATTGCGTAATTTTACAATAATATATTTATGACTTCTCTTTCTCAATTTTCGTTCATTTAGAAAGCATTCGTTTTCTATCTGAGTTTTATTGATATTACTCAAGCTCTCTCTTGTATGCATCTACACGAGTAGTTCCGTGATAAGACTTTATTACACTTTTTATTACCGGAAGATCTTCAGAAACTTTTTTTTTTGTTGTTCATTTGAAATGAACTTAATGTTTCAGTAACAGTCATTTTTCTTAGAAGAATTGATTTTGCTTAAGAATTTCTTAATAATATTTAGCGCTATATATATATATTTACATGCTACTTAAAATTATCTTCCTTGTTGAATAGATCTTAGCATTTACATTTTCAAAAAATACAATTTGATGAAATCATAAGCAGATATTAGGAAACACAGATATAACTCTTATTTTTGAATATTATTTATTTGTATATATGATAATTACTTTTTATGTGATATTTCACATTTATGAGTATTTTTTGGCTAAAATAATTTTAACATTTCCTATATTGTTCTGGTTAGGTTTTAACGTTCTGATCACTCTTTCGTTTGGCTCCTGATTTTTCTGTTACTTTTTCTTCCACTTCATAACTTTCCCGTCACTTTCTCGGCTAGCTCATATCCTCTTTTCGTAAATTTCCCATTTAGTTTATAGAAAGTGTTTAAATATGCAATATTTTGAAGCGGATAGCAAGAATAGAAACTTTACTATACCATTCATTGTATTATTGATATTTTTAGCATGAAGGGGTTTAACAAAATAAGTATGAAATTCGCCATCATCAAAAAAATTGTATCATGCAAAAGAAAAACATTTGAATTTACGTAATTTGACTGGGATGTTCTCGAAAATTTGTTTACGAAACACAATTTGTAAAGTCGCAACTTCTTTTGATATTTCTTATTCGATCTTATTTCTTATTTGATTCTTACTTCTTAATATTTCTTATTCGATTCTTACAACAATAACAGTAAAAAACAGTATTTTTTCTAGAATCTCATCTTTTCTGTTCAAAATTAGCTATTAATATTACATCGTCTGAAAAATTTTTAAGGAAGAGACTTGTTGTTAGATCCTTACATATAGTAAATTTACTTAAATGTTTCTCAACAAATAACAATTTTATTTTACATTTTTACATATACTTAAACCAAGGTATCCCTCTTCTCATACAACCTCACAAAAGTTCATCCTCAAACTTTATTTACAGCTCCTTACTTTCTTCTGTCTTACTCATCACTCAATGCTATAAAACACAGCTGTTAAAAATGGGCTATCTATTTTCTTAGTTATACTTGTGATATTTTCGAAATGTTCATTTTCTCAAACTATTTCAAAATACTTGCACGAAATTTGCTTTCCATTTTAAAATTTAGTTTCTTTACTTCTTAAAAGATGGCGCCACGTGATAGATACTTTGCTTTCTGTGTCTTGGTTTTATAAAGAAGCGTTTTAGTTTAAATAAGTTAAGGAAATTATATGACGTGCGCGATGAGTTTTTTTCATAGTTTTGAGATAATGAATTGTTTTGTAACTTTTATGTCATTTGATATTTATTCATGAGAACTTAAACATTAATTCTCTTACTTAAATCATAAAATATTCAGCGGATTGGAAATGTTATTCGGATCTGTGAAGTTTTTGTTCACATACTGAAATGAGAGTTATGTATATTTCACAGAAATACTTTGTGGAATCACTTAGTTTTATTTGTTTTCTCTTTTACAAATTTACCCGTTTAATTTTTGATACCGGATGAAAACTGATTGAAAATGGGGTAATTACAAGAAGTTTTTAATATATTCTTTTATTGTATACCTAAGATAACTATAAAATGTATTTCACATTTAAGATATATATCAGAATAAAGTAAACATTACTTGGTTCATATTATTATGTTAGTCATTAAAGATATCTAAGTAATATGAAAGATTAAATATTGTGAAAGATAGTTAAATACTCTGAAATCTAACTTGGGACTTTTTTGTGTGTCTGTATGAAATACCAATTTTTATAGTCATTTCATTTAAGAAAAATACTGTCATTTCTCTTTAAATAAAATTACTTAAACAATAGATGTTATAATTTAATTTGTAATGGATATTAAATTTATTCTCTTAAATCTAATACATTATTATTTATTTTTTAGGAAAATTGTTGGAATCATCTCAGCAGTTCGGTCCTGCAAACCTCTCTTCTCTTGGAGCATACCCATCTACAAGTACCGCTTTGCAACTCATTCAACAGCAAGCAGCACATGTTGAAGCTATCCATCAGGCTCGACTTGCTTACCAATATTCTAAAGATTCTACAAATAATTTCATGGACAATGCTTGGTCACAAGTACCAGATCATAATACTGCTCCAAATGTTACTCAACAACTTCAGAATACAAATGAAAATATGCTAGAATCTCTTCGTGCAAAAATGATGAACAATGTGTCAAGAATGACATCTGCTCCAACAAACAGCATCATTTCTAATTCACAGGTATTATATTATTATTAATTGTTATGACAGTTGAAAGTCTTAGTGATTCAAAATACAGAAAATTCATTTGTAGGATAAGGTCTGGTAGTCATGAATTACTAATTGTAATCTGAAGAAGGCTGTGTCTAACAGTCTTCTTTTATGGGAGAGGTTTATGTTTAAAAAGAAATAAATAGATGAGAGAGAGAAAGCTCCATGCCATAATCTTTATGCTAAAAATTAAAAATTTCTTGGTGTATGGGAGGGGGATTGCGATTCAAAACTCTTCCCTCAAAGCATCCTCCACAGATGTTTTAATTTAAAAAATTATCCCCCCCCCATGATTTAAATGCCAGGAGAAGTAGAGTATAATAGAAATCAAACTAGTTTTATTATCCTTTGCTTAAAATATATATGAATTATTATTATTATATTACCTGAAATATTAAGATATGATGGGATTAAGTTATTTGTTTACCCATTATTGCATATAAGGCTTTAAAATAACAAAATAAATATCTATCAATATTTTCTCTTTAGTTAACCCATATTTAAAGGTAGTATGTTATGAACAGTATCGAATTAATAAAATTTGATGGTTGATTTACAAGTTTGATTTGAAGTACAAGGAATGTATTGACTTAAGATGTGAAATGTGATATTGTTTAAAATGTGTACTAGATCAGTTTATTTCTGGAAAATTGAAAGCATTGCTAAAAGAACAATTGAGAGAAGTTTTTTTCGTACAGTTTAAATGTACTAAAATATATTTTTTGTCTGCTTAAATTCCTTAAAATTTATGAAATGTGTTTGCTTAAATTATATTTTTCTTAATAGTATTTTACTTAATCAAATACCTCTTATTCAGTGCTGCCATCTGTTGAGCAATATCATTTACATTTGTTTTAATCAGTTTTAATATTCCTGCTATAAGATTACTAAAGAATTCATAAATTTTATTATACAAATTATTTGTAAATTAATATCATTCAAATTATTGAAACAGAATATTTTTTTAATTACTGGTGTTTAATTTGTTTTAATTGGTCAAAAAAAAATTAGGTGAAGTACAATTTTACAAATATTGTGTGATTAAAAATAGAATAAGGGATAAAAATCTACTCCAAGTAGACATTTTCAATTTTGTTTTTTTATACTGGAATTTTTGTTAGGGTACTATTCTACTTAGGGGAATGATTTTTTTTTTCTTCTCTTTTTTTATTTCAATTTTAAAATCTGGAATCCAAGAAATTTACAATTTTGGTTATTACTGAAATAGTAATTGTGTAAAGCAAAAGTTATGTTTTCATAGGTCATACTTCATTAAATCGTATTGTTTATTTAATTTAAATCATTGTGAATTAAAATTAACCACTCTCTCATAAAAAGTTAAAGTGGGTGAGATAAAGTTAAAATGTAATTTGTTTCCATGCTCTAAAGTGAGAGAGAGAAAGGGCATAAATCTAGCTTTTTGATGTTTAATTGCTTCTAATACGAGATCTTATTAGTTTTTCATAAAGGATTTCTATGAATAAGGAAATAAATATTTTAAATTTTTATAATTAATTTTTACATACCAAAAATTTAATTTTTAGAGTGGAACTCAAATTATCATTTATGTGTAAATCAGTCATAATCCTGTCTGAAGCATACATAATTTAATTAAAAATAACATTTTTTTGCATAATTGTGTTTTTATTATGTTCCATTGTGTTTGAGATCCTGACAAATCATGTAGTGTGACTAAGAAATCTTTCCCTTATGGTACATGACAGTGTGGTCATGGTCTCAAACTCGGAGCTAGTATTATTTCTGTCAAGACATGGGTTTGAGCCCTGGTTTCATTAAAGTAGATAGTCACTGCACAGAGGCTCAAAACCCTCATGTTGGTGTGGTGCTTAAGTTTAGAGAGTGGAGTACCAACTTAGGTGTCATCATTGCCACTTAACCATGGTTCAAAATTATGAGATCCATTGCCATCAGTTCTTGTGTTATTTCGAAGTGCAGTATTGATAAACATTCAATCAAATCCTAAAATACAGATCATACACCTTGGAGCAAAAATACTGCAATGAAAGTTAGTTTGTTTTTTCTTTCATGCTTTTTTGCAGAAAAAAAACTGAGCTTTTCATTTTTACAAAGCTAACATCTGTACCTAAATATACAATCCTGTTCATTTAATGTGTCTCAAGATTTACGAAATCTCAGTATATTTTTATGAAATACATATCTATGAATTTATAGTTTTTCTATCATTGCAAAAAATGGTTATTCACACACACAAGTGAAGCTGAGTTTTATTAATTTTGAACCTCTATTTAAGAGAACCTTAAAAATTAAAACACATGTGTGTGCAATACTTCATTGAATCTTATATCAAGTTTTTCTTGGTTTTTTGTCAAGTGGTTTTCATTATCAGTTTTAGGTCACACAATACAGTGCTACTTACTGTAAGATATTATTTGAAAGGAACAAAGAGATTCTGGATTAAATTGTTAGTTAGTTTTCCAGAACTAGCCTTATACTTTTTAATAAATTCACTGACAGCATGATAATTTGTATTAGTGTTACAGATTGTGGAATGGATAATTTTCCATTAAATTCCTCTTAGATAAGGAATATCTGTTTTTGGAACATTGATAGAACTCACATATTTAGAAGTAATTAAATTTGCTTAATTTGTTTTTATTTTACATTATGCTCTAATAATTTGATAACTAGCACAGGATTTTATTTTGACAAGCAGAAAATATTTTGGAAGTTTTTCTAAATTTGTTTGTCATCTTGATTTTTCCAAAATCCCTTCATTTTCAATGTTTCATAAAACTCTGTGATGTTTTGTGAAAGTAAAAGGGTGTATAAATAAAATCTATTTGTCTATTTTTATTAATCTTAATTTGTAATTATGGTTAGTTGTTGAAGTATGTAGGAATTAAAAGAAATTATGTGACGAGGCTTACACATATGGATTGATTTTATTCTAGGTGATGTTGCCTCAAAATGTTGCTACTATATTTACCATAGCAGCTCTTAGCTCTAAATTGCCTTCCCAACAGGTTTCTGGAGAAAACATACCAAATTTACCATCTCTGCCAAGCAGTTCTATTTCATCTGGATCACCTCACCATTCTACTTCTGGTATAGGATCTGTTAGTTCAACTCCTTCACCAGTTGTGTCGTCATCACATCACAACAGTGAGTAGAATAGCTCTATTCAACCCTTTTTATAATAATGTAATTTTTTAAAAAAAATTCTTGAATGTTTGAATAAGAGTTTTGTATTACTTAAAAATAGTGTTTTCTCCTCTCAATTTTTATATGATTGAAATTTAAAATATTTGTGTACATTTTTTAATTTGTTTTTAATTGTTTTTTAACACCAAGAAAAATTTTTAACTTGAAGAAGGTATTTGTTCCATTTTAAATAATGAAATTTTTCTTTTTTCATACTGTAATTTTATATTTTGCATTCATTTTTCTCTATTTTAATGATATATTTCATAAACTTTTTATTTAAAACCTTAATAGATGTTATTGACCAACTCCCATTTGTACCCAGATGTATTCCCGACTTATATTATCAAGCACTTCAATATTCAGTGAAATTAGGCTAGAAAAAAACTATTGGAAATATTTAAAAATTTTGTATTTGAAGAGCAAAAGAATTTTGAAAATTACTAGTTTGTTTCTTATGTAAAATTTATCAATTAGAATTTTTTATTGCACATCTTAATAAATTATAGTCCTTTAAAATAAAAATTTTAGAATTAATTGACTTGTTGGATATTTGATAAAATACTATGAATATATTATCATTTTTAAATGATTCAAAGACTAATCAAGTATATTTGACATTTTCTATGATCTAATCTACTAATAAAAGATCATTAGTTAACATTGAAAAGGTATGTATAATAATTTAATTCATTTTATTATTTACATAATATTCAACCTATTAACAACAACAACAAAAATCAACTCATAGAAACATATATTTAGAGAATATAATTTTTAAAATTATTATTACAATTTACATTATTCAGGAAGAAAAAGCTTTCTTTGAAGCTTTTTGAATTAATACTTTTTACTGATGAATTTTGTTATTAGAAGAACAGAAAGTATTGGTATTTTTTTAAGTAAATACAAATGATATCTACATTGAAAGACAATTTTAAATTTTAGGAAAATAAATCACACACATTAATATAAAAGGTGTTATCTAGTAGCATGTCTAATGTAAGTAAAAATTTTTAGTACACATATGACAATCTTAAATGAGTGTTACTTTCCCGATTAAAGCTATTTAATCTGCATAAAAGCATCCAGAGCGATATATAAAGCAGTTAAAACATTTTTACTGTCTTTTTCTTTTCTTTTTTTTTGCTTGAGACAATGTGTTAAATTATTTTTTTCACCAAAAAAAATGCATTTCTGGTTAACTTGTCATTAGTAAAATGCAATCAGAATCAAACATGTTAGCAAGTATGAAGGCTTGTAATTCTTTGTTCAATTTTCTTGATGAGTAATTCTCTTCATGAGTATTTCAATGTTGTTATTGAGATAAAAATCATGTATGACATTTTACAAAATGTATTTAGAACATTTTAATGCAAAATCTGCTTTTCCATGTTCTGATTAACAGTAATATTCATATAGCCGTTACATTCTTTCTTTAATCACATTTTGAAATAATTTTAATGAAAATTGCTGATTTTGTTTTTCTAAATTGTAGAAAGTGAGTTCTAAATTTCAAATTAAATTTTGAACTTCGTTGCAGTTAAGATTTTTTTCTGTGTGTGAATCTTGTTGAAACTTGTGTATCGTCTTGACTACATTGATAGAAGACTTCAGAATGAAAGATTGTGCCCAATTCTTATATCCTGATGTTAGTGCATCATGGCAATCATGTGCCTGTTTTCCAGTTTTTTTTTTTTTTTTTTTTGGTGAACCGTGGCGCCCTTTTAACCCCCCCCCCCCCCCTTTGCCTGTTAAGAAACTGCCAATCTTCTCTTACATGCTTATAAAAATATAGAGAAGAATTTTTTTCGTAACCGTATTTATGAAGTTACTGCTTGTATGGTTTGTTTGTTTGTTTGAATTAAAAGATATTTTCACTTTCCGGATGACTTACAGTGTAGAG
This sequence comes from Trichonephila inaurata madagascariensis, assembly GCA_019973955.1. Classification (NCBI taxonomy): domain Eukaryota; kingdom Metazoa; phylum Arthropoda; class Arachnida; order Araneae; family Nephilidae; genus Trichonephila; species Trichonephila inaurata. The sequence goes on along the minus strand of BMAV01002554.1, from coordinate 716,258 downwards.
GGGTTGATGCACATCAAGTCTTACATAGCTCAAAGTCTTCATGTTGCCATGGTATGAAAGTTTGGGGATTGAGATGCCAGCTCAGGTGTCATCCTCATCATTTGACTGTAGTTCAAAGTTACAAGCTGTAGTGTATCCTCTCCTCTCCAGTGTCCTAAAACCTTTATAGTTTCATAGTGTTACATTGGTAAATTAACAATCCATCAATTGCTATGGTGTGGAAATTTGGAAAGTGGGGTGTCCCCCTCATGTGACTGTTCATTCATTACAAATGTGTCACTTAGTGATCACTAAGTGGGACATTAAACAATCAATCAATAGGTTTGTGGAAGTTTGGAAAGTGGGTTGGCAGCTCAGTTAGTGTAAAGCAGATATACTCAACCTGCGACCCACCGAGCCTTCTTAAGTGGTCTGGTCATGGCCCATTTCTCTGTGAAATTTACTTATTTATGAACATTGTATTAAAAATTTGGTGGGAAATTCTTTGTCAAGAAATCAAATATATCAATTTTGCTTTTTGCTGTCGGTATCGTAGGGGTACGAATAGATATTTTTTTTCTATTTGGAATGGTTATGGTTAGTGATAACAGACAACAGTGGAGTAGTGACAATTTTATCGGTAGAACTAATTTTTAACTATATTTCATACCTTACAAGCGAAAAATATTCGAAGAAAATATATCGTTTCAAGACGATTGGGAGGTTGACTATTTTGTAGTGAAAAACAAACTTGGATCAGTAATTGTTTGATTTATCACAAAAGTGTTGTATTTAAAAAATATCAATAAACAGGAATCGCACACATTCAATGACACTTTTATTCGAAGATCTCTTTCAAGAGGTGATAAATAGGCTGTCTTGAATAATATTTGCAACAGCAACAAAGTGTTTTGTCTGTGGTAATATCACAGCGGTAACAAAGACATTCTATGAAGTCTGTTATGTTATTGATAATTATATGAAACCGTTTACTGATGCAGAAATTGTGAAGGAGTGTTTCATAAATGCTTTTAATTTAGTGTTAGTGACAAAAATAAAAAATATAAAAAATAGTAATTAAAAAAAGCAAAACAGGAGTTATAATATTTTGATCAATTTTCCACATTTTAAATTTCCAATGTTATCTTGGTCTTAAAGCATTTTTCTTCCCCTCCCCCCTCATCCTCATGTTGCAGCCCGCGTGAAATAACTAACATCTATATGTGGCCCAGCAGAAAAAAAGGTTGAGTACCCCTGTTGTAAAGCCTCAATCGTACCAAGGCAGTCAGCAGCGAGCGTTGAGCGTCTAGCCAATCAGAGACTTCATCTCGGGCAGTCGAAGAAGTTCTGACTATTTTAACTTAAAAATGAGTTAACTTCAGGCGCTTGAGCGTGTGTAGTTTAGTCGCATGTCGCACTCTCAATCAATCACGTCAGAATATGCATTTGTAACAGATTTGGAATTTTTAGAACACTGGCGTAGCTAGTCCTGAGTGCGCCCTGTATCGAAGATTCCTTCTGGGCCCTCGTTTGGGCCTCTTAATATTTTACGATTTTTATCTTTTACAAACACGTGTTGGGGCCCCTCTAGCATGGAGTCCCCGTATCATTGATACGGCGGTAGCTACGCCCCTGTTTTAGAGTCTACTTTCGTGCAATATTTTTGGATAGATATAGTTTAGTTTATAATTTTTTACAACTTCTTGAAAAAATGAGTAATCATGATGAGAGGCTCATAATATAAGTCCAAAAGTATTCTCATTTGTACGATTTAGAGAATAAAAATCATAAAAATAACACCTTTAAAAATGAGTTTTTTAAACATGGGTTTTCTTTCAAACTTCACACTTTGAGTAACATAATTTTTCAATATCTTAAATTTTAAGAGTGAAAGGGAGTGTTGGGTCAAATTGAATTTACTCAATTTTTCGTTTTATTAATTTAATTTTTCGAGGGGATAGTTTTAATTTGCAGGTTTCAATATTCAACTGTTACACGTTGTAAACAATTGGAACTACGAATACAATTTAATTTTTTAAATAGCTAGTTTTAATCAATTTTTATTAATTATGGTTAAATTATAGTATTGTCATCCACACAAAACAATCGTGTATATAAAATTTCAGCTCAACTAAGCGCTTTGAAACGTGAGAAAATTTTTTTTTTTAATTTTGACCCAAGTCACCAAAATAGTCGCTAAGTTGCCAAAAATTATGTCAACGGGGCTATATCTGTTACTATTTGAATAATTATTAGTAGTAAATTCATTTTTGTAATTATTTCCCCTCTAGTGCATTATTTTTGTCAAAAATTCAGCGTATGAAAGAGTTGATTATGTATCCATATTCAATAGAAACATGCATCATTAGCAGTGTAATGATGCATGTTAAGAAAAATTAACTTAATTTGTGGTTTTAATTGGATTGTTTTCACAAAATAATGAATGTTCTTTTTTTTTTGAATCTTTGTTACATGACAAAAATTCAATGTTTCCACCAATACAACAAATAAAAAGTTGCTTTAAATATGAAATATTCTTATTTAAATATTATAAATAAACATCTGTAAGAGCATCGAAAATTTCAGAACTAATTAATTCACATTTGAAAGAAGAAATTTGTATAAACCTCATAGTTAAAGCCAATCTATCCTTTGGTTAAATACTATCTCTATAATATCCCCTTTTAGAAATAATTGACCCAACTATATATATATATAAATATTCGACTTAAATTATCGAAAAGTTGCGGCGACATTGGAAAAAAATTAAATTAACTTTCTGTGTCTGAGAAAAACGCATCTCATCTATTCCCATAGATGTTGGTCTTAATCGTCTTTGAAAAGTACATCGAACCTAACATCGTCTCTTGTCCCCCCTTCCCAATGCTAGCAAAATTGCAAAATAATCATTTCTTTGTTTTTGCGATCACTGTTTATACGTAACTGGTCAGAATGAACTCAATGTGAATTTTAATTACAAGCTTCAGTGTCACATAATGAGCAGAAATCCACCTCGCGTACGAAAAAGCTTTGGTGTGAATCGAACAACGAAATTGAAAATCTCATCTTTCTACTTGGCGCGTGCTGGATGAACGCCGTGGTGTGAATGTGCTTTAATCATTACTTGACCATAGTTTGACATAACAAGGTATATTACCAAAACCTTTGTATGGCTTTGAAGTGCGAGGTTGATAAAAGGATCAATCGTTTTTAAAGTTATATTTTTTATGAATTTTTTTCAGGTGCAATTTCAACATCGTACCAAGTTGATCAACAGCACAAATTAGGACCTGTGGATTACTCCCGTTATGTTAAAAGGTAAATTAAATTTAAATTATAAAATTTAAACTTAATGTATCCAAATATTGTAAATTTTTCTAGTGTAAAGAAGATTTAGATGCTTTTCTTATATACTGTGCTTGAAATTTCTGCAATTTTTTTTAAGTTTTATGTATGTATTAAGAAAATGCACTTTTTTAAATGCTGGAAACACATTCTTCATTTAAACTCGTTGTGCTTAAAATACTTAATTTTCTTTGTTAAGTTTATATTTCAGTCAGTTGCATTTCTTATCAACTTAATATATAATTCAGTTAAAACTTATTAATATATAATTATAAAATATATTTAATATTTGCTGCATGATTAAGAATGTAAACATTGATTTATAAATTAAATACCGTATTTATTCGAATCTAAGCCGCACTCTTAATTCTCAACAAGTCTTTGAGGAAAATGAAAAATAGTGTATAATAGTTTAGAACCTGTAATGACTCTAATTGTTCCATCCAACACATTTTTTTAAATTCGATTCTAAACCGCACCCGATTTTCAGTAGTGATACTGGAAAAAAAGTGTTGTTTAGATTCGAGTCAATACGGTACTTATTTTATGTCTTAAAAGATGCCTTTCATTAGATTTCTCAACAAAAAAAAGTAAATAAAGTTTTTGTGAAACATTTAAAAGTTTTAATGATTGAAATTGCATGGAAAACGAGAAACTTCACAGAATACAAGATAAGAACTTTTGAGTTATTTGAGTATAGAAATGTGTCTTATTTATCAAACATTACTATTACTGACATTGTTAAGAATAGAAGACTTTAAAAATTAGTATGCTTCATTCATTTCTTAAATAATCATTTTTAATTTTTTCAATGTATTCTTTTTTAAATTGAAGTTTAATTATTGTGGCACTACATACCAAATAATTTGTTAATACACATCACTAGAAAGTAATCATACTAAATTTGAACTAATTTTTTTTTCAAAAAATGATATTTGTTCGTTTATAGGGGTTTAATAAGTCATAATATTTTTATCAATCCATTCTTAGTTTGATTTCATTCACAAGATAATCATAGCGGGAAATTATTTGTATATTTTTTTAGCATTAATAATATAGTCTGTTCCAAAAATATTTGTATTGTATGTTTTTGTGCATTAAGAGTAAAGTCTGTTCCCTGATTCTGAATATAGTACATTTTATTATACTATAAACTGTAACTCTCCTGGGTTTAAATTTTCTTAATCTTAACTTCTTTCACTTTTATATGGGTTTTTTCCCCCTCTTATGTTCATACACATTTGAATGAAGAAAGTTCTTCTTAATTCATTCTGCAGTTTAATTTTTCATTACTTATAAAATCTGTATAATTAAACTTTTTCTTTTCAAATAGATTAAACTTTTTGTTTAAAACTAAAATAATTTAAAATATTTGTGATTTTTTTTGTAGTATTTTAGTATTCATTTTTGTTTTTGAAAGTTATCTTAAACATATGTAAGTATAGATTCTGTGATAATACTAATTAATCTTATGAATACTAATTGATCAATATGTTTGGTGTATTTTTGACTTTTATATTTTTTTATGTTCTGTCATGTGACTATGTATATGACTTTTTTTTTTTTTTTTAGATTTTCAAGTGCTACTGAGTGTGGTAGTAGTTACTGTAAAGATTTAAATTATAGAGAGCATTTTCATTGTTTGGATTGTAACTCCAGGGTAAGTCTACATTAAAATATTATTCTATGTTTGATATAAATTGATGAATTTCTCACACTTAAGGCAATTAATTAACTCGTAATATTTATGAATGTAAACATTTTCTAAGAAAGCTAATTACAAATTCCACATGATATATCAAATATTGCATGTGAAAAACCACTGCATTTACAGTCGGACCTCTATTTAACGAAGTCGCTAAATCCCCAAAAAAAGTTCGTTATATGGAAAATTCGTTATATAGTGGTTCATCTTTTAATATACTTTATAAACCACATAAAACAAATTTTTTTATTCATAAATACTTTATATTAAAAAGTAATTATTCACACCTTTTTATAAATTAACATTATTTTATATATCTTACCCATAAAAAAAAGAAAGAAAAACTGCAAGGAAAACAAGAAAAAAGAATGTAGAGGAATATACTGTATTTTCAGCATTAGAAAAATAATTTTATATTAAAAGTAATGAAATTTAAGCTCATGTTCTAATTTAAAGCATGCATGTAATTTTAAACATACGTTTTTATAACAAGAAGTTCTGAACATACATTACCACAAGCATCCTTAAATTTAATTAGTCAAAAAATTTGTTAATTTTGTTTAAAAAAAATGCTTTGTTTTATAATACGCCTCACATCTTTGCGATGCACTGAAAATCCCTTCAGGTGTAATTTTCCGTGTTTTTTCTTAAATTTTTCCCCCCATCCATTGTTACATAGAAATGGTCGTATTCCAATGTCTTCGCAAATTGAAGAGCTTTCTCTTTTGTGAAAAGTCCAGAGATCGGAACATTTATATATCGCATTGTGTGTATCCACTTCAAAACTTCCTCGTCGACATCTTCATAGACACGTGTTCTTAAACGTTTTGAACAAGAATTCAGTGAATCATAATTTTGTAACTTATCTCAATTTTTTTATAATAGTTGATAAACTGTTTGGAGGAATACCAAATTTCAAAGCAATATCCTTTATACTTTAAAAATAAGGAGACAAAAATTGAATCACAAGAAAAAAAAAGTTTGTTTTATAGAAAATGCACTTTGCTATTGGGAGGTTGTTTTACGAAAAAAATCCTGAAATGTTCTTGGTTCCAGGAAAAAATTCGCTATATGGAGGTTCGACTGCGTAAGTCAAATGTAAAATATTAATGAGATGCTGAAGAAGGAAGGGGAATTCTCTCTCTCTCTCTAAAACAATTAAGTGTTTGCTTTGCGTCTATTACCTGTTGTTTTTTTTTTTAATTTCATTTCTTAGGTAAAAAGAAGTAAATTATGCTTATAGATTAAACTGATAAAAAAAAATGTAACGCCCTCACCTGCCATTTATGTAGAATTGCAAATCTTGCTTTATTCTTGCATTTATTCATGAATCTATTGGTCACATATAATTAAATTACCTTGGTCATTCAACGATTTTTATCCTAAAAAAAATGCTGAAAATATTAACTAGGTTTTATTTTATCTATGAACATTTATATAAATATATTATAAAAGAATTTTATTTCATTTGCATATGATATTCGAATTATTTTAATTTGTTGAAGGCATTTATTTGTTTTTCATAAATATTTTGTGTAATATCACTTTTGCATGCACAGACTAAATTTCTTTTATTATTTATGACTTAGGTTTTTGTTAAAAAAGAAGAAATGATTCGTCATTTTAAATGGCACAAAAAGAGGGATGACTCTCTTCAACATGGCTTTATGCGGTATAGTCCAATGGATGATTGTTCGGATAGATTTAGAGGTTGCTCTCATAATCGGAAACAAACACATTATCATTGTTTAAAGGTAAATTTGTATATATTTTAATAAAAGCATCTAAAACTTTCTGGTAATGTTTAAATTATTTTTTTTTGTGTATTACATTAGTTTCTATTGTATGTTTAAACTTGTTTGTGTAATGATTATTTTAGGATTATTTTATTTTTCTTTCCCTTATTCACTTGGTTTCTTATAGTTTGAAAATCATTTTTTCTTTTTGTTTTAACTTTTCTGCATGGAAAAGCAATGTCGTTCTCAAGATTAAAAACTGCATGTTTGAAGAACATGATGAAAAAATGATCAAGTTTTAAATCATATTGATTTAATTTTTGTAAAGATCAAATCTTGCATAAAGTTGTTATTTTTCCATTGCAGTTATGAGTCTCTAAACTCGCTATTGAATTTAAGAAATATTGCATGACTTTTTAGTATTCACTGTAAAAGGCTAAAGTAAATGGTAGATTTCCATTCTGCTATTTCTTTAATATTTCCCTGTAAAATGTCTTAAAATAATTAACTATTATCACTAATAAGTATTGACTTTAATGAAATAATTAAAATTGATTTATTGACTCAGTTTATTACTTTTTTTTTCAGACAAGGAAAACTTTTTAGATTGCAGCTTTTGATTTCAATATCTAAAATTAGTGTGCAAATTATTGGCATCCAATTTTTTTCTATCTGAAATGAGATGCAGAAAATTGAGTTTAAAAGATATTTAAACAATCCAATTAAAAGTATAATGTATGCTTTATTTTTTCGTATTTAGTTTGTAATACATGCATCATAACCAAGAAAACTCTTAAATCACTGGAAATATATATGTACAGCACAACTCTTAAATGTCATGAATTCTTAGGAAAAAGTTCAGTAATTTTTTTCAGCTTATCATATTAGGTAATTGTGTGCACGGATAAATTTCTAAAATATGTAATTACTGGTATTTTTATTTTTTGATTTACTGTAATGGATCTAAAATAATGGATAAAAAATGAAAAATTGGAATTTTTTTAAAAATTGAATGTTATCTTGCTAACATGGCAAAATATTTATTCCATTCTAGCTTGTAACTTATGTGCATTATATAGCAATGTTTCACCTAAATGATTCCTGCTATTTCTCTCATACTTAAAATTTTACAAATGAAAGTATAGTAAAAACTGTTGATACATTTCTTAAAATGGAAATTGTATATAAATTTATTCATCTCTTATTTCATAAGGTTTATATTCTACTGTTTTCTTTTTATAAGAAGTATGTATTAGTAATTTTATGAAGTAAAAAAATGTGCAATTTAAAGAGTACATTTTTGATAGTTTATGGCAGGGGTAGCGAACCTTTTTAGATCAGTGGGCCATTTTTTGTAAAGAAATGTTTAATGAAGTACAGACATGCTGTCAAATAATTTTGACTTGTGATTATTGGGAAAATAATAAAACTAAATACTAACAACTGAAAACTCTTAATTTACTTCGAAAAATACATTTTTCACTGTATTATAGGAAATTTTTAAGTTATACAGATAATTCAAATTAAAGTAACGTTAGTGTGACTGCTGTTGTTGCAGATTAGATGAAAAATAACATGTTAGGATTGTAAGATGTTACTTTTAGCACAGAATGCATGCTGAATTGGAATATCTTCCAAACGGTTTCTAAGCGAGTTTTTGATGTTATTCATCTCTGAAAATAATCTCGCAGACATAATTAAAATATAGTTAAAATAACATGAGCAAACTTCTTCAAACAGTTAAATGTGTCTGGAATCCGTTTTATAGACGATGTTCTACATGCAACTGTTTCAAAACATAAAACACACATCGCTTTTTCACCTTTACTTATCATGCCATATTTCTCGGTCCACCAAGTTTGAAATTCTCTGTTACACCAACTATTTTGCATTTTTTTTTAGACAAACGTCATATCATTAGCAGTTGTAGTCCACGATGTAACTAGGCAAGAATATAACAAACGAGTATGTTCCCTCCACACCGCCACCAATCATTCACGTTTGATCGCAATACTTTATAGTGAACTTTGTTATTTTGAGCTAAAATGCAAAACGTTCTGATCGATGGCGTGCCCAAAATATTGTGTCACGTGCCATTGGTTTGCCATCTCTGCTCTATGGTCTTATTCTGTTCTTTTAAGTACTCTTCATTCACGTAGATTTTGTGGTAATTCTTTAATATTCTGAAACTATTATTGTAAATTTGAAAGTTTAATCTTTTTATTAGGATGAGAAAATTTGCGAAAATATACAAAAATCAAATTGTGATAAATTCACTTACAAATAAAGAGAGAACCATGTAAAACTTTCAGATGAATAGAGTATAGAAGGATATGTTCGCGTACATTGCTTTAATTCATGTAGAACCTATGTTGATCTTTAAATTTAAGATCTTTTAGTATTGTGTAAAGCACTGATTGTAAAGAAAGATTTGAGAGGGGAAAGATTTTTTTGTACTGTGTAGATATATTCAAGATGAATCTATTTAAGATATCAGAGGGAGTGTTTTAAATAATAAATTGTTTGAAAAAATCTTTACTTTACCAATATAAGCATGCTGAAATGAAATTTTCTGGCATCCTTTATTCAGAGTCAAACTAATCAGTTTGAGTAATAAGAAAAGGATGTAAAGAGAGAGTTAATTAGTTATTTCTTATCCCGTAGATAATTATTTTGTACTGAACTACATTGTACATAAGAGAACTATTTGGTATTTGGATTATAATTTACTTTATCTGTACTATTGTGTCTGGAAAGTGTTTGAACCATATTACACTATATTTATATGAAAGATGTATAGAGAATAAATTTTCTTTGCTGAAATTTATGATAATTTATGTTAAATATAAAAATTGTGTGCCAAATAATTTTTAAAAAATTTACTTTGCTTTCTCGATACCTTTTAAAAGGTCATTTGAAGTCTTACATTCTAAGGAATTTTTATCTGTCACTTTTTAAAAAAATGTGGACTTAATTATTTTTTAAAATTATTATACCCTTATTTATCTTTCTCCTTATAGGAAAGTTGTGATAGAGTTTATATCAGTACATCAGATGTGCAAATGCACGCTAATTATCACAGGAAAGACACTGCTATTATTCAGGAAGGCTTCCAAAGATTTCGTGCTACAGAAAATTGTGCTACTGCATCTTGTTTGTTTTTTGGTCAGCGAACTACACACTTCCACTGTCGCAGATCTGGATGTAGTTTTACTTTCAAAAACAAAGCTGACATGGGTAATTTTCCAAAATATTTTCGAAAATTATAAGTCACACTTTTTCACTGAGGCTATAAATTTTTAAGTTTTCTTGTGTATTTTAAATATGAATGAGCATTTTATTCACTGTTATTAAATTAACGTTGTTTTGTATTTCAGAGAAACATAAAACATATCATATTAAGGATGAACAACTTAACAAAGATGGATTTAAGAAATTTATGAAACATGAGCACTGTACTTTTGAAAATTGTCGTTTTTCTCGTGTCTGTAATCACATTCACTGCATACGTCCTGGTGAGTTACAATTTTTTTAAAAGTTGAAGTTAAAACGAAATATTTTTGTTTGTTTGTTTATATTTTCATAATAATGCTTGTTGTTATTCTTTAGGTTGTACGTACGTATTGCATTCTAGCGGTCAACTATATTCACATAAAAGGAAACATGAGAGACGTGATACAGAGCTTGCTTATAGAAAATTTAAACTTGCCCAGAGTATGATGAAAACTTTATCAGAAGCAAGTGGCATGTCTCAGTCTTTTCTCACAGAGCCTGTAAGAATTTTTGTTGTTAAAAAAGAAATTTTAACATTTTCACACTATTAGATCACAAAAGGTTTTAAACATATGACGTATAATTTGTAAAGAAAAGCATTTACCATATTCTTTCAAGAATGAATTTCAATTGAAATACTTTTGACTTCTTTAACTGTGACTTAATTCCCCTCTTCAATATTAGAACAAATTTTAAGAATGTAGGATTGTGATGAACTGCTATTGTTTTCCCCCTTTTCATTATTATGCTAACCATTAATTACTTTAGCATAAACAATTAAAATTTCATTAAATACCACTGTTTTTATTCAGTTGTCATAATTGCAGAAATATGGTTTAGCATATTAATTGTTTGTGCTTATCATATGCTTATTAAGTTTTCAGATTGTGCATGAAAATTGTTAATATTTTAAAATATTAAATTAGTTACGTTACAACAAACTGCATAAAAATTTTTGTATTTTATGAAATGTTTTTTACTTACAAAATTTTTAGTAAATTGTGTGCATTTGTTTAGTTAGCAATGTGTTGTTTTAAATATTAATTCACTTGTAAAGAATTTTAAAATATTTTTCAAATTGCTATATGTATTGATAAAGATTTCACAGCTTCTAAAACTTTTTTCATGGTTGCAAAACTGAATTATGAAATTATTCCTAGTTATTTGCCATATTTGTAGCATTTTTTTTTTATGTTTGTAATAAAATATTAGTTTGAAAACATGTAACATTTTTATAGTTATAGATGTACAGTTGCTCTGAACATATTTATCTTCACAATTAAAAACTTTTAAAACAAAAAGTTTATTTGTAAAAGAAAGAGTTTTTTAATTCCCTGTAATGTATTTATATTGATTCCTTAATGTTTTAAATATAATTTATTTTCTAATGTTTCTAATTAAAATTTGTCTCCTAAATGTTTTAGATTGAAGGAAATATATTTTTACATTTAAAACTATCTTGATGCCATGAATTTTGAACAATATTAAATATTTATATGCATTACAGAATTTATAATGTTTTAACTTAATTCAGTGCTTCTCAAACTTTCACTACTGGCGGCCCTATTTTCAATCATAATTTTTATCGCGCCCCC
>BMAV01002554.1:647538-691010 GCA_019973955.1 Trichonephila inaurata madagascariensis | reverse complement strand
TATATATATATATAAATTTATCATAAAATTTTATAGAAATAATCTAGCATTCATTTAGTAATATTTTAAAATTAGTCACGGAAGAAATTTTGTTAAGTTTTATTTTCTATCGTACTGATAGGTGGTACACACAAATTAAAACCCTACTTGTTTTAAATTTTAAGCTTATGTAACATTTTATTTAAAAACTTGAGGGCTTGAAATAAAGTTCTTTGAAGATTTAAAAAAGAAGTTTTATGACTTTTGATACTACTTTTAGAAATGTCTATTCGTCGTCAATTCCTATAAGTAAATGTAAGGCTTTATTAATGTGTCAAATAAATGTTATGTGTATTAACTAATAATAATTTCTTTTGAAACTAGAAATCTTTTGTTGGAGAAATTTAATTCAAATATGAACAATTTAAAACGTTGAGATACTTTATTATAATGTTTTGCTTACATATGAAATATATATGCACACAATTTTACATTATATGAATGTGCTTATATTTGTATGAATTTTTTAAAGCTTCATTACACTTGTATTTTAATTAAAATGTTACGTTAAGGACCCTAATATTGATGGAAGTGTGCATTTTTCTGAATTCTTAGCTGTTTTCAAATCAGTTAAGTCATTAAATTAATGCTTTCACCATTCAATAATTTTCATTAAATATCCTCTATATTACTAAATAAACATTTTAATTTTAATGAGGTATGTGTGCTTTTAATGAATCTTAAATACACATTTTTTAATTGTTTTAATGTAGGTTTTAGTGTTTAAATTAGAAGTAATTTTCACATAAAGTCGGTTTCCATTAACACTCGAGTCGGCTTAACTCGAGGTTTTATAATAAGTTTCCTGTCCTTCGTTGATTTCCTGTTAAGAACAAAAAACCATAAGGTTTCCTTTTTATTATATGTATGTGTCACCCCTTTTTTAAAAAAAAAAAAAGGGGCCCCTGTTTTTTTTTTCCCCCCCCCCCCATTTTTCTGTAAAAGTTTATTTACCAAATCTTGAAATCAGTTCTAGATTCAAGGATTCAAATTTTAAGAGTTAAGGATCTCGGATTTGGTACTTAAGATCTGCTATTCAACTGATTTAGAGGAGACAAAATGCCAATAAAAAGCAACTACCCATTAGAAGATTGGTTGATGTAACAATAAATTTTTCTTTAAATATTTTTTAAATGTCAAAAGTAAAAGCATTACTTTTCTTTCATGACAAACTGAAATCACACAAGAGATTCAGCACATCGGTTATAGGAACCATGAAGCCAAACAATGATAGCCCATAGAAATCATGCCAAATTTTAGCTTTTATCTGGTGTAATTTTTAAATAGGTAATGCTGTTTATAAATATCGTGGCTTGTATCATTTGCTGATTTTATAAATAGTGAGATATTAAAGCACTATTTTCAATTATCTCAATTTTTATGGCATATTTTCTTTCTGTTATATTGTTAGCTAGATTTTTTCTGTTATTTTGCTACAATAATAAAAATCTAGAATTTACTGAAGAACGAAAATGCAATAAGATTTTTAAAGGAAGTAAATTTGTTTTTAGTGACAGCGTTTTTGCCTGAACAATCACACCACATAAATGGAAAAAAGGGAAGAATGTCATGAGTGGTTCATCATTGTGGATTGTCAGTTTTACTGTGTGTCTTGTAATAAATTGTTCTCGGAATACAGGATTCTGCTTACAGAAACCCCACCCTTTATTTACTCTTGGCTCGACAAACTTCTGCCTTGTAGTGTCTATGACAGATGAATTTTTGACGAGAAAAAATTGCAGTTTGGTAATATCTTCCAAGTACCTGTGGGTGATAACTCGGGGAAGCAGACCTCCAACCCAAGTTTCCTATAACTGATAAATACCGAAATTTCATATCAGTAGTGGAACTTATACTTTAATTTATATTAGTACTGAAACTCTCATTCTCATATTCCTTGGTTTAATGATCATGGGCCCCAACTACCACGTATCGTAACAGGGTCAGGCTGTATTTATTTATTTCAGAGTTTCTTATATTTAAATTAAGCTGCTTGCATTTACATGATAAGAATAAACATTTGAAAGAAAATTATCAACTTTTTCTGAAAGATCAGATTTTTCTGAAAGTTGTTTAATTTTTTAATGAATTCATTCATATTTTAACATGCAATTCACTTAAATGCTGTCATGCAAAACAACGTTTCAATAAATTTTTTCCTTCATTTCCCCCCCCCGTGTTTTTGAAATTTTTTCTATGGAATGCTATAGTTTGTGAATGGACTTTTTCACAAGTTTTGTTTCGTTAAAATTATAATCTTTATTGTGGTAGTGAATATTTTTGTAAAGCTTAAGTATTTCCTTTTAATTTGACTGGAGGAATATTTTATCACTTGTTGAAAATGTGCTTAGTTGTCTGCAAATTTTTTAAAATAAAAAAAATTTACTTTAAAAGCAACTTTTAAATAAAATGCCTATTACTATCTTTTAAAATTCTACCTTCCATAACTGTGGATCAAAAATTGGTTTCCTGTAACAATGAAAAACGATTGAAACAGAATTTTTGCTTAAAATCAAGATTTAAGTAAATTTAATTAAAGCGACTGTCTATACTTGTGTTCATTAAACATTTTACTACTGTATCTGAAACTTTTGAATTGTGCCATATTTATAGTAATTATGGTATTTATGACATGAATAAAAGTAAGTCTTCATCTGTAACATTAGGTGCTTCTCTACACCCTCTAATTATTCACGAGAATCAAGCACTTGAATTTGATACTGCAGAGATAAACTATTTGAAATGTTTCTTTAATTTCAATAATTTTTTTAGTTGAAAGGCATATTTTTATCCATTTATTTTTAATGAAGGATTTGTTTCTAAGTTGGGTCTTTTTGTAGTTAGAGAAGTGATGATCCTGGAATGTTTTATGGAAAATGTATGAAGTCATACAACAAAAACAATGTATTAAAATATATGTTTTGCTTTATTTACTTAATAACTCTTAAGAAAGTTAAAATATGATGCAAGGCAAATTATAAATTGTTTAAAAAAATGAATGAGGAAAATCTTAACTTGAATCTTTAATCCATCTTAAGATTTTCTTGTTTAGAATCGAAAAAAACTGCAATGTTTAATTCTGGTTTTAAAATTTTATTTAGTACCTTTTGAATGTAATATAATTGCTAATATTTAATTTTATGTAATGATACTTATGAATGAACATTTTTGTTGCATTACATTATAAACATGAATTCTGTTTTATTTTCAAATAATTCTAAAATTTTGTTCAGTTTACTACTTAATGAAATGTTCTTTTATGCAGGAAAGGAAAGTATTTTGGTAAATCTGGTTTAATAGTTTATGTAATGAATGTAGTATTGTCAGACAATGTTATATTATAAAAATTAATATATGAATAATATGCACTATGAATTGTGTGCAATAAGACGTTAGTTGATTTTGTTTGATATTGTCTGGAAAATAAAAATTTCATGCTTGTCAAATTTAAACCAAAAAAATTTAATCCTCGTTGTATTAAAAGTTTACCGTTATGATCTTCATTTACATAACTGTCTGCTTGATGATGGTTTCACACATATATTGGAATTGTTTTTGTTTGTTAATAATTTTATTTATTTTTAATGAAAAATTCAATTTTTCTGTTTCAGGCATTTTCCGGATTTTCACGTCTTCAACCTCATGTTATTAAACACCCTGGAGCACCAAGTCCCATTCCTGTGTATCCACCTGGTTATTCTAAAATGTCAACCTCATCCCCCAGTCCAGATGAAGATGAAATGGACACTGAGGATGTAAGTGATATAGAAGAGCGATCTCCTGTGAATGGGCCTCAGTACATAAAATCAGAAGAGCCAAAGGAACCAATAGGTAAATGAATTTTGTAATTGACAACTATAAAGCTTTGAAAATTTTTAAACATTGTAGTGGTAATGTAATAACACATTGATATGAATGATTAATTGAAATTCATTGGCATCATTACTTGTAAACCAGTCTCACTTCTATAGATCAAATCAAATGTATTGAATTTTTTTATTATTGTAACAAGCATTGTCTTGTTTCTAAGGTAAAACTGTGTAGAATACATTTTGATGTTTTTGTCTTCTGTACAATTGTGTTCGAAACCATTTTTCAAATATAGCTTCTTTTTATCCTTTTGGATTTCGTTTTTGGAAAGTTTTGCTTACTTTTCTTATGTTCATGTGTTTTAGAGATCTTATGATATTACTTATGTCAATTTGGAATGTGCTTTAGCCTGATGTTACTTTAAAAAACCCTTCTCATTCTTGGTTTTTTATTCCAATGTTTGTACAATTGGGATTACTACAAAAAATATATACAATTGTGTGTGAAGCATGAATTGGAATTTTTTTAATAAGTAAAAGAAAAAACTTGATACAGAATTTATTCATTTGCCAATTTGGATTCTTTTGAAAAATTGTCCACATATTATGCGACTACTTTCAAAGCATGAAGCATCAATGAAACATTCACAACTTGTCATATAACTCTTAATTATGTAATGTTATCAATTTATAGTGCAGGAATTATTCTGTTAAAAACCATTTGCCACATTAGTGAATAAAGTTTTGTTTTTTTTTCCTCTGAATTATTTTAAACAATATGAATATGGCAAGAGCAACATTTTCATAAACCCAGTCTGTTTTGCATTTAGAATTTCATCTCATCTTTCAATATTTTCAACAGTTTTATAAATAATCACCTTCAATTAAGTAAATAATTTTCTGGACTTGCTGTATTGCTTTAGTACTTAATAGTATTTCGAATTTGTATCACTTTTGTTTACTATTGCAGATGAAAAATTGTTTGAACATTTTCATTTGAAAACTGTGTAATGGAAAATAAAAACTGATTTTAATCTTTTGTAAATTCTTTTACATATACGCACATTAAAATATATATATATATATTAGAAGAACTGGTTAATTGAATAATTTTTAATTATTCCTTATTTTTTGACTTCTTGTATACTATTTTTAACTGTTTAATATTTTTTGATTACTTCTGTTAGAAGTAAATATAGTATAATTATGTTATATATATATATTATAATGATGAATTATTTATAGTTTTCACTTTTTGCCTATAACCATTTTATGTAAATTGTTAATTAGAAATTCGTTTAACTTAATGTTACAGATTCTTAATTTATTCTTTTCTTTTAACGTAAAAATTTCAGCTTTAAATTACAATTTAAAACATGTTAAATTTGAATCTTAAATACATTTCTCTTGCAAGAAAAACAAATTTAGTAGAGTTAATTTTAATTCACTTGTAACTTTTTAAGATCATTCATTACGTATTGTATTTTATTTAATCCCATGTATATTATGCAGATGAACAGCAAGTTTCTTCTTCTCATCAGCTATTTAGTTGGCAATCTGTATCATCAAGCAGCTCTCCATTTCAACCAACCATTAAATGCAGTATTGGTGTGAGTAGTACCAACCAGATTCCTACTAGCAGCGACAACTTTTATGGATCACCACAAGTCGATTACAGTGCTTTAATTGATGGACCTGATGGTGGAAATAAGTTTTCAGATTTAAAAAGACAGTTTCCACTGAAATTAGAAGAGAGTAATGAAGTAAAAAAAATGAAATTGGCAGCTCTTCGCATCCTTAAAGATGAACCTGTACCTGAAGGATATTCTAGATGCCGTTTCAATGAAGATTGTGGTTATACTCTATGTGGCTATCGTGAGCACCAAACACATTTCCATTGCATGAGAAAGGATTGTGGTTACAGTTTTTGTGACAAAACTAGGTTTGTACAGCATACGGCTAGGCATGAAAGGTTGGATACTTTAATGGGTGGTGACTTTCAACAGTATAGAGCTAATGTAAATTGTGGAAGACCTGAATGTATGTATGCCAATACTTTAGGTGCTATGGCGAACAAATCATCTCATTTCCATTGCCTAAAGTGTGATTTTGTATGTACAGATACTAATAAAGTTGTAGCTCATCGAAGACAACATGCAAAGATGGACAGTATCTATGCAGCTGGATTTGAAAAATATACCCAATTTCAGAGTTGTAATGTAACTAACTGTAACCATAATCAAAAGCAAACTCATTATCATTGTCTTAAATGTCAACATGCTGTTTTAGGCCTTTCTCAAATGTCTTCCCACAAGTATCGCCATATGGATTGATTAACAGGTGCTCTTATATACAATATCTGTGCCAACTATTAAAAACAATGTTTGTTGGCATTAAAACAATCAAAATTGTGTTTAATGTATTTTGCTTCTCTATAAAATATTTATTGTTTCTTTTTTTTTTTTTTTTTTTTGTCTCTTTTGTCTTAGTGATATAGTTTAAAATGATGTCAAACATCAATGTGATAACTTTGCCGGTGCAGAGCACTTTTAAATGTGCCTTCTGAAGCATTTCAAATATACAACCAGTGTGAGTTATAAATTATCGTTTTGAAATTACTTACTTGTATTAAACAGCTGATATTATTAGCCGTGAATAATATATATTTTCATGAAGTATCTGCTCTGTCCAGATTGTAAAAAAAGAAGAAATGAAATTTGTAAAAGTTATTAAATCTTTATGCTTTCATCTTAAAATACTGGTAGTTTTGTTCATTTTAATAGATGACTGTCACAAAAAAAAAGCATTATGCTTTATGAAAGAATTTTTTTCTCCGTATTATTGATATTTCTGAAGAAATGAAGTGTCAGTCATTAAGGGTCCAACTGATAAACGATCCCAAATTTTTGATATCATTCCTTCTGAATTATGTAGTATGTGGTGCAATATTGAGGAATAGTGCCAAATGACTTTTCTCTCTCTTTTTTTTTTAATTCTGTAGCTATAAATGTAGTGTTCATAATTGTACTTGTATCCTTTTGTGTGTGTAGCATTTCTGTCCATTTTCTGAGGTATAGACATCTTAATGTATAATTTAAGTAGGTTCTTTCCTTCACTCCATTAAATGTTTGTCTAATTTAATGCCATGACGATGTCAATATTTGAATATAAGTATATACATGTATAACATTTGGACTTGAATGCCACGAGATTTGTGGCATATTTTGCATTACAGTGCTTTTAGCATGAATGTTTCTATAACTTTTGCCAGCAGTTCTGAGTATATGTTATCTTAATTTTGCGTTTCTTTATAAATTATGAAAACGTACTGTATAGTTTTATACTTTATTTATTTGATTTAATCATAACTGTCTGAAACTTAACTAATCTGTAATTAGCAGTTTTCAAAGAACAAATAATTGTTAATACAAAATGAAATGTTATTTTTTTGAAAACTTCTTTTAACCACTTTGTTAATTCTTGTTATTGAACATTTCTGTTGCTTGTTATTTTCCATGTGTTTTTTAGTTAAGATGGTAAATTTTATTTCTTTATGAATATAAATTTTACACTGCATGTTTTATTTATTTTTAGAAACATTTTCATCCACATGTGTTGTTACGCATTTCCTTCTAATACTTTTTAAAACTTGAATTATGTATTTTAAATGAAGAAGTTGAAAGCATATATAGTTATCATCGAAGCAATTACTTAAATTATGCATTTGTTTTGGCCTTTCGTCAGTTTTAACATTCTCTACCAAGTCCTTATTGATTGTATTATAAATTGTCACTTTTTTTTTTGTTTTTTAGAGTATTTTATTACAACTTTAGATCAATAATTATTTTGTCAAGAAATTGACAAAATTTGTATCTTTTTTTTCGTTTAAAATTTTGGTTTAAAATTTCATAAATTTAGGGCCCACTTATTGTATAATTTTGTAGAATCTCACCAGTGCTTCTTTAAAATAGTATTTTTGTGAAACATATTTTGTACATTAACTTTAGAAATTTTCTTCTATATTTTTTTAATAAATACTCTTGTATAGGTGTGTGTTTGTGTATTTTAGTGATTATTTACATTTTCTTTCGTGAAAGAAAATTTGTGGAAATTATAACTTTCAGAAATTAAGTACTGTTTCAGTTGAATATTCTTAATAAGTGTCATTTTAAACTCCAATTTTTTGGTAGGAAGACGTTATTTTTTATGTTTGATTAATATTTGTATCTTGGGTTTATGAATGCCACTATATATCTTTCTTATAAAATAAGCTTTGTTTTGTTTTAAAAGTGTTTTAATATAAATATTGTAATTCCAATATTAGTAGAATTCTTTTCAAGAAATACTGAGACCAATTTTAATCAACCGTGTCTGTGAATGTTTTAATTATGTTATACATCTGTATCTTGTTCATTCCTTCATTGTATATCATTTAGTTTTCAAAATTGTATTTCTCTTCAGAAAATTTATAATCCTTATAATCCTCTGTTTTGATGTTGGCTGTGAATCCATATACGAAAATAAACTATCCAATTTTGTTAATTTTTTTTGTTTTGTTTGTTCTTATATTTTTTAGGGAAGCGTTTATTTTGCTGTGAATTTTAATTATAATTTTAACTTTGAAAATTTAAATTTGGATACTTATAAATTATTATAAATATTTTCACTTGGCACACTTAAGTTTATAGCTGCATTTCCGTTTAGTGTGCTAGTTTCTAATGATATATTGTTTATGTTATGCTTTATGGTAACTGTATGACTTAAATGCATAAATACATTTTTTCAGTTTATATAATCTGCAAGGAGATAATGCATTACTTTGCAGATATTTATAGAAATATAACATTTTCAGTATTTATTCAAATAATGTCCCAAAGTATACTATAACTATACTAGTCGTAAAAAACCTCCAGTAATTTAACATTTTTTTAGATTAAAATTTTAGTTGGAATTACTTTTTTTGTTTCAATCACTCACTTTTAGTATTTTATCATATATCATATATGCTTTTTACAATATACATATGTTAGTTACACAAATATAATGTATGCTGGCAAAAAATCAAGCTACCATTTCCGTGGTAATTATGTGTAATTGCTTTGTCAGTATTTTAACTACAGGTCTTCATCATTATCACTTTATGTATTCTGGAAATGTTACTGTGGCGCTGGTTGTCAGATGTATTGTTAAAATAAACTGCAGTGACCTATTTTTGTATATATTTTAGTCACATTGTGGATGAAGATTTAATGCCTTGATCTACTGTTGACTCAAGTTTGATGTCGTCACTTTTGTTGTATACTCTTATGTGTCCTTCATGGTGGAACGTCAGTGATGTATAATAAAATATTAATATCCCCATTTCGTTACTTTTATTTTAATGTATATCGTTATATATATTACAGAAGATTAATTATATGTAGTTCTACTTGAATAAAATGTATCGCCATGCTCATTTTTCTCACAGTTTAAAAATTCATGTAAAGAATATTTAAATTACGAGCAGTATGGTGGAAAAGACGCTTATATATTGATAATGTTAAAATAATTATGTTTATTATAAAACGGGCTCATATTCAGATTGTGATGAAATTTTGCGTTGTCTGAAACTATTCAATATTAATAGGCTTTGAGTATTTTATAAATTCCCTTAAAATTTTTAGAAGATAATAAAAATAAAAGTGAATAAGATTATGTAGACATTTGACTCTTAGTATACTTATAATTGCAGAATGAATTAAAAACGGAGGGGAAGGTATTAAGAATGTTTGAAATTTAAAAATTGTTAATTTTAAGACTCAGTATATTTTTTTCTTGAAAAACTTAAATTTGATTGTCTGTAGGATTTGTTATTTTTTATAAATTTTATAACGACTGGATATGTTTTCTTTTAAGATGTTTTACTGATTTCATAATTACAATTAGATGTTTATGGGAGGTGGGATGATTAGTTTGTCAAATAAAATAGTTTTAAAATATTTTCAGTCAGAAAAAGATGTTTCTATAAATAAAATCTTAGTAACTTTTTAAAGCAATTTTTTCTTTACTTCTCCAGAAAATATAATTTGTAATTTTTCTTTACATTTTAACCTGCTGAAACTGAAATAAGTTTATGGGATTAAAAAGTTATAAGAAACAATGTATGGGGTTTTAATTAAATGTATGAAAAATGTCAATATAATTCAATAAAATTAGTTATGAAAAATATCAATTCTGCCTCAAGCAAAATCATTGGTAATATTAAGAAAGTGATGTGTCTGTAATAAACTTCTCTCCCTCACCCTCCCTTAAAATGAATAAAGATTGTGTAATCTTTCATATTTGAAGTGAAACAAAATTCGTATATTACCGAGTAGTTAATTAAACTCTAACTTAAAACTAATCACTGACTTCTATCTTTAACTTTATATTTACGATGGTACTAATCAAACGTTACATTCTTTAAGATTTGGAAGAAATATTTTGGAAATATGAGTTTCTGAAATGTAGTAAAAGTAGGCTACTTAACTTTTTTCACATTTTAAATTTTTTAGTACTTTATTTTTCAAAAATATTTACACTGTGTTAATAGAGTGTTTTCGGTTCCTTAAATTTGATGAAAAGTTGCAAGTAAATTGAAAAGTAGAATTTTTTCTGCTCAACTATCAAATTAAGTTTTAGCATAGAAGTATTTCATAATCTTGTTTCTTTTGTTCTAAATCCTTGAATTAAAAATTTCTTACCATATTTCAGAAAATACCTATAAAAAATGTAAAAATATGCTCTTTACGGGACGATTTGTTTGTTGAACTTGTTATAATTGCATTATGTATTCGATTTTGATTTATGCTATTCCACTAAAACATAAACGTAACTATTACACTAATGTTTCGAGTTATGATTGCTTTCAAACAATTCGTTGAAATCTCTACACACAGAATATAAGTGAGTATCAATTATAGTACAGTAGGAGAGAACATATACACAGAAGTGCCACTGAATTAGGGATAGCAAAGGCTATGTGTGTGTAAATTTTGTAGCGCTACGCATCATTTATGTGCAAGTGAGGGCGCTGTGGTAACTGCATATATAGCACGTACTGTTGTTCTAAATTAGTTATTGGAATTGCCAGTATGGGTAAACTGCCTGATTTAGACGCCTTCGATCGCGGACAAATCGTGGGGGCGTGACGCATGGGCCATTCAATTTCCGAAATCGTAAGACAGCTAGGATTTTCAAGGTCGACAGTGTCAAGAGTATACCAGGAATACATAGATAATAAACCAAAAACTAGCAATCGGGCAAACTGCAAAGGACAATTACCCTTGGCAGTGCGTAATGAGAGAAGGCTCAGGCGTATTGTACTAGGCCAGCGAAGTCCAACCTTAGCTCAAATTACCACCCAGCTGAATGACGTACCATTCGTACATTCAGTAAATGGAATGTGCAACTCTAGCTTCACCGTATGGGTTTCGGGAGCTTTCGACCTACGAGAGTACAATTATACAATGCTCGCCATCGGGCTGCACATCTTGCCTGAGCAAGAGAGCACAGAGACTGGAGTGTAGAGGAAACGAGTGGCATGGAGTGATGAGTCTAGACTCTTGATTACTTAACACCGACGGGAGGCTGAGAATATGGCATCAGGCTCATGAAGCCATGGATCCTACATGCCAGGTTTGAACTGTACAAGGGCATGGTGGCTCAATCATGGTCTTGGGTGTTTTTTCGTGGCACTGTTGCGTGTACCAACATCCCTCAATGCAACTCAGTGCGTAGAGTTGCTGGGTGATCACCTCCATCCGTTTATGCTATTCTGTTATCCGCACGGTAATGGAGTTTTCCAGCAAGACAATTGTATCTCTCACAAGTCCCGGTTGGCTACTGGCTGGTTAGATGAGCATTCCTCTGACTTTTCTGTCATAAATTGGCCACCTAGAAGCCCAGACTTAAATCCTATTGGGCATCTTTGGGATGTTTTGGAATAAGGTGTGAAAAGCCATCACACAGCGCCAACGAACCTTACTGAACTATGGACAACTTTAGCCAATATATGACAAGTCATTCCTGTGGAGCGTGTCCAGAAACTTGTTGAATCTATGCCTCGTCGTATGGCAGTCGTTATCAAGGCAAGAGGAGGCCCAACTCGTTAATAGGTAGGTATCCCTAATTCAGTGGCACTTCACTGTATATGTTATACGACTTTTTTAAGTTCTGTGAAGCATAATGTTTCTCAAGGTACCTAAAACTCATTTTTAATAATAAAAAAAATCCAGAATATTTTACATATTCTTATTCCTAACTTCTCTACAATTCACTAAATTAGGGATGGTGAGCCAGTGGCACGCGTGCCATCAATGGCACGCGACACAATATTTTGGGCACGCCACTGATCAAAATAGTTTGCATTTTAGTCCAAAATAACAAAGTTCATTATGAAGTAATCTTCATAAGGGATGTCATTCACGCTTTTGATACTAAACTGCATGTTTTCATAAACGATATTATTACAAGAAGCTACTAGTACTTCCCAAACTTGAAGAAAATATCAAAGATTTAGATATACATGAGAAACAAGACGAAGAAAGACTTGCAGAAGAATTTATTTCCGTAATTGATTCTTCTATCAAAGAATTTTCAGCGAGATGTTCTCAGTTCAAAACTGAGAACTGAATTATCAGAAACGCTCAGGTTTATTATGTACTCTGATGTGACTTTGATAAATTAAATTTGTCTCAGTTTTACTGGTTGAAAGTTGAAGAATTTGATATGCAACTAAATGATTTTCAGTTTAGTTCAATATGGATTCAAAAATTTATTGAAACAAGGAAAAGGTTGGAATTGATTTATAGTAAAAATGCCAGTAATGAAAGTTTGTAAACATGGAATTCGATTCCAGACACATATAACTTGTTTGAAGAAGCTGGCTCATGCTATTATATAACCACATTTTCATCTACCTATGCCTGCCAGTCACTATTTTTGGAGATGAATAACATTAAATCCTCACTTAGAAACCGTTTTACCGATAACTCCAATTCAGCACGCATTCTTCTAAAAATAACATCTTACATTCTTATTATAAGTTATTTGCCCCATCTAATCTGCAACATCAAAAGTCCCACTAATATTTCCTTATTATTTGAATTTTACGTATAATTAAAACATTTGCTACTGTACAGTGCAAAATGTATTTATTCGTAGTGAAAACCCAAGTTTTTTGAGTTTTTAGTATTTAGTTTTATTAATTTCTCAATAATCACAAGTCAAAATTATTTGACGGCACGTCTATATCTCATTAAACATTTCTTTAGAAAAAATGGCACGTTGGTCCATAAAGGTTCGCCAACCCTGCACTAAATGAATAACATTTTGGAATAGCGAGAGAGTAGAAAACTTAGGTTGAAAAAGAACAATTTCATGAGTTGTTCTTATTTTCTTCAGACATTAGGAAAAATTACTCCCCCTCCCCTTTAAATGATAAAGAAAAACAAGGTGGATTTCAAGACATTGTTTGTGTTACTATAGGGTGTATAAGCTACAATTATCTTTCCACTCGTATTGTTTGAATATTCAGTTCTTTGAATTATAGATAGTAGTGATTATATTTTTTACTTGTAGAGTAATTATTGTCTTACACCTCTTGCCCCTAAAAATGATCCAAATTAATGATTTAAATTCTTTCTATCTACTATAAGTATGAAGAGGAACTAACAGTGGCGTATACAA
The DNA here is from genome assembly GCA_019973955.1 of Trichonephila inaurata madagascariensis. Lineage (NCBI taxonomy): Eukaryota > Metazoa > Arthropoda > Arachnida > Araneae > Nephilidae > Trichonephila > Trichonephila inaurata. Next base: position 677,454 of record BMAV01002554.1, on the reverse strand, counting down.
ACTACATTTATGAGAGGAGTTAACATTTGAAAAAACAAGTAGACGAGAGAGAGAGAAAGCGCAGAGGCAAAATCTTTATGCTAAAAATTAAAAATCTCTTGGTACAAGAGGTTTGAGCCCCCTTACAACCTTTTGTATACGCCAACGGGAACAATCAGTTACGAAATAAATCAGCCAAATGGGAACCCAATTGTGACTAAATAAGCTATCAGAATTTAAAGTCATGCTGAAGTTATATATAAATAGGAAATTTGCCTATCACATTTCTGCTCGCACTGCAGCTGTTAATCAGCTTTTCTTTCTTTCAGTTGTTCCGGTCGTCTGCTGTATTTTTTTTAAAACTTCTTTTAAATGTTTTATTGCAATAAAAGTTGTTATTGTTAAAATAGCTGCTTATCTTTGAACCTTCTTGCATGGTAGTGTAGGTAAATTCAGCGGATTGCACAACTATATGGAAACTATGAACTAGTTTTAAACTTCCTTTGTGGTGACTCCTAAATTGGAGATCTAGATAAAATTGACTCTTATTGGTTGTGATAATTGCCGTGACAGTCTCGAATTGCAAAAACAACTCTCTGCTATTTCTACTTGTGACTTTATTTACTCAAAAGTTTATTATAACGTAGTATTGCTCTCACTTTATCCATGTCTCGAACAGATGAGAACATGTTAAGTATCTACGCGAAAGGAAGATTTTAAGATTTATTTTTGGAAGAATTCAGGAAAATGGAGCGTGGCGAAGATCAAATTTCGAGCTCTATCAATCATATAAAGAATCTGACATTGTTAACTTCATCAAAATACAACGAATTAAATGGGCAGTCCACGTTATCAGAATGGACGAAGACCGCACCACTAAAAAAGTCTTCAAAGCCCAACCAGTTGGCACACTAAGAAAGGGCAGGCCAAATCTTAGATGGATTGATGGCCAAGAAAAAGATATCTCCTTGTTTTGAGTACGAAGAATTGGAGAACACTAGCAGGAAGAAAGCTGGCCTGGAAAAGGCTTCTTGAGAAGACCAAGGCCCACCCTGGGCTGTCGAGCCACTGAGGAAGGAAGTATTCCTCTCAAATCGTCAACTGACTGGAAATATGGTGCTTTTAATTTGATTAGTTTTTCTTCAACTTCAAAGATATATTTTCGTGCTTTTTCCAGAGCCGCTTCTGACTGTTACGATTGAACTCCTACTCTCTGGTAACTAAAATGTCTTCAGAAACAAAAATTACAAAAATTGAAGTTGTTGCCCTCGTATTTAGAGTGCCTCTATTTTGGAAAATTCACCTGGAATTATGATTTTGACAGTTCGAATCGTTTCAGAAAGTACTAAATTTCCTTGTGTAGTGTTAGTTTTGGTTATCTGACTTTTGTGATGTTTTATCTGTTCCCTGCCGTCCGATGCACCTTATGCTCAATTAAAATTACTAACCAATACGGTTGACACGAAAGTATTTGACTCAAATAATTATTGCAGAATTATAGCTAGAGGATAAATGTGCCTCTCTCCCTGTCTCGAGTACATGCTAGGGAAAATTAAGAAACATAATATTGGTCGCATTGCTGGCGACTTTTTATGGATTTTTCTACAGTGTTTAACCTGAAACATGCAATAAATTTTGTCTATGACAATTATTTAGATAAACTGGGAGAAATTGGTGGAATATTGTGAATACAGTAAACAATAGTGAATTATCCAATGATTCTTCGTTAAACACTGTAGAGACAAAATCACTAAAATTAGATATAACTGTTATTTAAACATTTACCGACACGACAAAGCAGATTTAGAGATTTAAATCCCAAGTTATGTTCTCCTGCAAAACTAACATAAAAAAAAATGTTGGTATATTATGGGTTATAATGAAAGAAACTAAACTATGCATTAAGGTATGTTCATACGTAGGAAAACTAAAGAAACGTCAAATTTGGTGGCTATTGGTAGTTACAAGAGTTTCAACAACTTATTCTCTTGCGACTGCAAATATAAATTTAAATTTTTGACAAATGATAGTGCAGCTCTCTTATTTTACTTCTTCAATTTCTCACACAAATTTTAAGATACGAAATTTGTTGTGAATTGATCTAACGAAAAGAGCAACACATTTAGAACTAGATCTTTGCTTCCGACGATTATTTCTCTGGACTTTCGTTATTGTGGACGTTTTCAAGCCAATTTTAGGTGCGGATTTCTTGGAAAGACTCAAAATGTTTATTAGTATCAGAAATAGTGCCCTGATTAATCAAGATCGTTTAACCTACTTGAATGCCAAAAACTCGAATGGTTCGTCATTTGGATTAACGAAGATTTTCAACGACACACCATACCAAAAATTGCTGTACGAATTTTCAAACATAAAAGAACTCACTTAAATCTCATATACCATTAAAACATTCCATTAATCACTGTATATTCACTAAAAAAACTTTGGTATTTAGTAAACCCAGAAGACTTCCACTGGAAGAGAATTAAAAACATTGAAATCGAAATTTGATTTATCGTTAAGCCAAGGCATAATTAAACCACCCAAAAGACCATAAGCTAGTCCAATTCATCTTGTACAGAAGAAAGACTGCACTTGACTCACATGTGGTGATTTCTGTAGGTTAAACGCGGAGTTTCTACAAATAAACATCCTTTCCTCATATTCAAGATTTTTCAAGAACATTGTATGGCAGAATTCTTTTTCTAAATCGGATTTGGTTAAGGCATACAACCAGATACTAGTCAATCAATATGTTTTTAAAAGAGAGGGAAAAACAGTTGCAATAACTCCCATTGGACTTTTTGACAGCATTCGCGTGTCGTTCTGTCTGAAGAAAGGTTAAATATTTCAACGATTTATAGACAAAGTATTATACGGTTTGAATTACTGCATTTTTTGGATGACATTCTTGTCGATTTCGAAGGTTTTCATACATATTTACATGATTTAAAGCACTTTTCCCAAAGTCTTGATCAATGCCAAATTGTTTTAAACTTTTAGAAATGTGTATTTTCAAATAGATGGAGCTACCTTTCTTGGTTATTTAATCAGCAAAGGAAGGAGAAGTGGGGTTTAGCTCCCCAAGCCAACAAACTTTTAATCTTTGCCTTAGAGATTACCCCTCAGAAATTTCGTCTACGTGCTTCTTATAATGTAACTCCTCATGAGAGAGGTCTGTGCACGCCACTGGTTAGCGAGGCATATCTCCTCCGGAGAAGGGGTTAAGGCTGGCTCTGAATTTCCATAGTGTGCATGTGTTGAATCGTTTTCTTGTCTATAATTTACTTTTACCACCATTTCTTTAGACAAGCTCTACAGAAACATGCTGATTGACATGAATTATATGATCTAATCACAAATAAAAAGAAACACGATAAAACTGCAACGTCAGGGACACCAGATGCAATGAAAGCTTTCGATATGTATAAAAGTATGCTGGGTTATGCTGTTTTACTTGCATACCCGAAATATTATGCGAACTTGTTCTTCATGGCCGGTTCATCATAAATAGATATCGGTGCAATATTGAATCAACATGTTGATGACAAGCCACAACCACTAGCATTTTTTTCTCGTGAATTGATACCTATTATAGCGTCTATATTATTAAAAATTTATAAGAAAATTTATAGCTTTTTTTATGATCGAGAGTTACTCACAGCGTATTGTGCTGCTTACCATTTTTGTAATTTCCTGAAAGCCACAATTCTCAATTTATTGCGATCACAAACCATGTACTTTTGCTTTCTGTCGAAAACAGTTAAATATTCCTTCCGTCAATTTAGACACCTAGTGTTTTTGATCCAATTTTCGACAGATATACGATCACTGGCGTAGCTAATCCTGAATGGGCCCTGTATCAAAATTCCTTGGGGGCTCTTTTGTGTCAGAATGGGCACAGTTTGGGGGCCCCGTATCAATGATACGGCGGTAGCTACGCCCCTGTATACGATACATTATAAGGATTTCCAATACGATAGACGATTCTTTCTTTCTATTTTTGAGGATAATTTACTTTTAAAAACAGATTTAGAGACCATGGGTCGAGAGCTAAAATCCAATGATAGTCTTAAGTCTCTCATAAAAAATGGTTCCCACTTAAAATTTCAAATAATCCAACTTTCAAGTTGTATTAAATAAGTGTGTGGCATCGTAACTCGCCCCATACGACCATTTATTCAAAAGAATTTGGGGAATATTATTGTTGACAGTATCCGCTTTTTTCCCGCTTTGGAAGCAGAGCTACTAATAAATTAACCAAAGACTGATTTGTATGGCTTTCTGTACAGAAAGAATACACCCATTTTTCTAAGCACTGTACTGAAGAATAAGATATTTAGGGATTCAAAGTCTACAGTTGGACAGCTTCCTCTCATCTCATCTAGACATAGTAAGGCTGTTACCACTATCTCTGTTGGTTATATATATTTATGTGTATCGACAAATATTAAAGTTGAGATTTTCCAATGAGCAATCAAAGAGCGTGAATTTTTTTTTGATGGATGAATTTCAAGTTTAGTGTTCTGAAGTGTATACAGCTTGAATCCGAGCTGATCCAGGTACTTACAAGGCTCCTAGGCTTTGAAGTAATATGAGGTACGAGTGACCATCCGGCTTCGAATGTGATGGTGGAAAGGTTTCCCGACAGCTAAAAGATATGCACTAATCGGTGGTCAAGCGTTTTTCCTGTAGTTCTGTTGGGTATTTGTTCCTGCCTAAAGAAGGGTTTAGGTGAGCCCTTACCTCTTCTTGGAGAAGTTTTTCGCTCAACAAAGGTTAGTTCTACAGTTCTAGGATTTATCCAATACGTAAGAAATGACATTGAAATCTAATAATTCCTTTTTGCTTCAAGTAACTCAATTAATAAAGTATTTATTCACTAGAGATTTAACTGTAACAAACCATGTTTTTGCCCGTAGGGATAATATGCAGCAACCACGTAATAGACTTTACAAAGTTCTGTCTAAAACCAGCAAAGTATTTAATTTGGACACTGCTGTAAACAGAAGACGATATCAGTAGATTGAATCAAGCCTGCATTGCTTCTGCATGACAAGTTAAACCTATCATCCCTTCAACAAGCATACATGATCCTCTTCCGTATAAGACACACTGTGGTCTGGCTGATGGATTCTTCGGTCAAGTCGAAACCGACCTTTTTGTTTTGATGGGAAGTACTTTGATACCTTTCAACCTTTTTGCGCTTACAACCATGAAATTGAACTAACGGTTGTGCGAAATAAATCAGATGAATGTGAACCAAGTTGTGACGAAGTAAACCATCAGAGAGAGAGAGAGAAGTGAATTAAGTCTGTCTATCTACTGTAACTATATAAAGAGGAAGCTTGCCTTACGTTCCATCATTCTTCAGTCTTTTTCTTTCGTTAAGCTATATGGCTGCGGTAGCCGAGTGGTATAGGTATCGGATCGTGGCTCTTGTCACGAGTTCAAGCCCAGTACCATTAAAGACCCGCCGTGTAGGGCAGCGATGCACGTTAAATCTGTCGAGAGCTGAAACGTCCTCCCGTTGGTGTGGTGTGGTAGTTAGGAGAGGTGGGTGCCAGTTCAGGTGTCGTCCACGTCACTTGACCATGGTTCAAAATTACGTGGTCCGTCGCCAAAAGCCCTCGTGTAGCTGAACAGTGCGACGTTAATATTCAATCAATCAATCCATTCTTTAAGCTATTTAGGTATAGTCAGCTATTTTCTTCCAATATTTTATAGTAGTAAAAATTGCTATTGTTAAACTGATGAGATTGTTCTTTGAACCTTCTTGCATGGTATAGTGTAGATAAATTAAACAAATAGAGAGAGCTCAATGACATAGAAATTATGAACTAATTTTAAACAGCTGTTGTTTATCTTCTCCTACTTTGGTGACTCCTACGTATGTATAACTTTTTCACATTTTATGACTTTATTTATAGTTATAATAATTCATCATTTAAATATATGTTTGACATTTTAAGAATTTCTTCTTTGTAAATTTAAATTTTCGAAGTTTAGTCTTTCTCCTTTTCTAAAATCATTTTCATAGCTCTTTTTTCAACTACATTATGCGGGATTTCTTTCGGTATCCTTACTTAGGTCCAGTACTAATTCTTAAAATATAGCTATTTAAGAATTAGTATTGGATCAGGAAACAGGAATTTAAAATGTGATAGACCGGCATGTTTGTATCTTAACATATTTAGAAAGTAGTTAATATCGATTAGAAATTAAAAAAAGTTAACACAATTTCAAATGCTGGAAATGCTTGAACCTTGAAAGTGCTGTTTACATGATAATACAACCATATATAGTCTCGAAGATAGAAAGTATCTTATATTTTTATTATATACTAGCCGATATACCCGTTCTTCGCACGGGTAAATTGAAAAGTTAAACAATACAGATTGAAGGATAAAAGTTTTTAATGAGTTAATTTTACGAGAATTGCAAATTAAACAAACAAACAAACAACAACAAAAAAAAAAACCATATTTGTTTAAGTCTGTAGATCGAATAGTTGATAAAAGGGATTTTTTTTTATTTATTTATAACTCCTCGTAACTCTCTTGTCAGTCGATTTTTGAAAACACCTTCCTAAGCTGATCTCTGCTCAGCAAAAGTAACACATTGCTACAAATCTTGTGTAATGAACTCTTAAAATAGTGTAAATATTTTATATCTGGAAGTGTAATACGTTAATATTACTTTCTGTTGTATTTATTTTATGTTAAAATCTTGCCACACACCACCTCTCCCTTTGAAATCTAATTTTATTATGAAATAAAAATAGTGATTACACTGATCAAAGGAATAAATTAAAAGCTAGAGCACACTAATGCATGGCGTAGACGAAACAAAAAGGGAATTGTTTTGCTTTACACAAAAAAGATAGATGCTGTCGCGGGCTTTTTTGCAATTGGCAGAATTTTTTCATACTTTCTTGACAATTATCGTTATATTTTTGAAACTTCACGCAATATCTTTATAAATTATAGCCTATGTGTTATTCTGATGTATAAGCTATATTATTGTAAAGTTTCATTAAAATCCATTCACTTGTTTCTCCGTGAATGAATAACAAACATCCATTCAAACTTTCACGCTTATAATATTAGTAAGGATATAATTTTTTAAAAGCACTCTAGATGAGAGATGTTTCTAAAATTTGATATTAAAGCGGATGTGCTGTGGTTTCTATAATCATAGTAGTAGGCTTAAAACTGCTTCGGGCCGTTATAACAAATTGTGACTATGTATAACCAGCCTCCCTCTTTCTGTTTATAGTATTTAACAAGATACCAAAATTATAATGGATAGATCTTCTGAACCCATTATTAATATAAGAAATGTATAGAGAAAAAAGAAGCATTCGAGTATGTTTATATCACTGTTCAAATCAAAGAACAATAAACAACTTATTTTTACATTTAGTGATCCACATGAAAGTTCAAAACTTGAATGAAAAAATGCCTATTTATAGCAAATTGGTTTATTTCAAAATATTTTTAAAATAATGATAAACTTAAATTAATTAATTAAAACTAAAATTATATTTATAATATTAAGATTTATATTTTTGCAATCCTTTTTTTTTTTCTTTTTTTCTGCGTAATAATAAAACTAATCTAAAATGATGTATATATATTTTTAATATTATTTCCGTGAAAACTGTAGTACGCTATTTGTAATATAAAAAAAAGTTTTTAAAATGAAAGTATAATTTTCATTATATTTTTTAAATTAACAGCATCTAATTTGTCAAGATACGATAGATTAATTTATGGAATGTAGGTATTTTTCTAAAAAATCATTTGTAAAATTAATTGATCTAAACAATATTTAATGAAACTGTTATTTTGATATTTGTCCTGGTTTATGCGAAACTGTAAAAATCTAATATGTTTGACGTAATTTATAACATTTTTTTTGTATATTTATATATGGTAAAACCATTTCAATGTGGAACTAAAATACTATTGAAGATAAAATCGTTTTTCTTGCCATAAATACCAGTACATATTACGTTATTTTTTAACTGTAGTTTAATATTTAGACAATTTGCATTACACATGTTATTGTTTGTGGGAATCAATTTAAGGTGGTTTGGATAAAAATTTATATTTTGTTTGAAATCCTTAATTTTGCCAAAAGTATATGTATATTATGTGACAAAAATATCACTTGTTAATAAAATTTTCGTTAAATTGAGATTACGATTTGAGTTTATGAAATTAGAAATAAATATATTTAATTGGAATTGCAATGCATTGAGTATGCTTATCATTATATTTCGAACTGTATACCTTTAATAATAAATAATATGCAATCACATGACTTTAAAAATATAGTTTAATTGATTTTAGCAGAATAAAATCCTTGTAAACCTATAACACATAAAACCATGAGACAATAAAATGTATCAAATGATTAAAGTAGTGTTAATTTAATGTTTATAAAAAAATTATCATTCAAATTGTTTTTCTTTCTTTGCACTAACAAAAATTAACAGGAAAGTTCTTGTTATTGGAGCATATAGAGTAATAGTTGAAAGGAAATATTTCGATCCGTTTCAAAAAGAATTAAAATAGCCTTTTCTTTTTTCGTTTATTTTTCTTGAAACAATTTTTATTATATCAGCTAATTTGTATCTGTTGCCCTATTTCAAAATATAATTTAATCTGTTACCATTTTGGTGGATGGTACATGTAGCACTGAAAGAGCCGATTATAACAATTCGTGTACCAAAGACTGGTTACTTTCGATTTCTTTTATATTGATAATCAGAGTTAAAATCCTTTACTTTTAAGATTTTAACTAAAAAATTAAGGGTTAAAAATTTAAAAGCTAGTTTTTTTGCCTAATATAATCAAGTTTTTGTATCGATGTTTTATCTATAGTGGCAAGAAAATTAGAAGAATCAAAGAATTCGAAGAGTTTTTTTCCTCTATAGGAGAAATTCTTTTACTTGTTGAATTTTATATAAAAGTATGATTTGTGTATAACGTAATTTTTTGTTTGTTGTTTGCGCAGGCAATGGGGTGAAATAAGAACATAGGTGAAAAGAATAAATTGTAAATTTTGTCTTAAATGGTAAATAATGAGTTCGACCGAAGTCAATATAGAAGTTTCATATCTTAAATCTATATATTTCTATTTTATAAAAAGTAACTTTAAAAAAAAATATCTCTGATTTGAAGTTCATTTTTGTAAAATAGAAAGCATTTTGAAATTGTTAAGAGCATCACTAAATAGGAAGCCTTCGTGTACGTTGGTTTCCAATAAGACGAGGAAAATAATGTTCATACACCCTTATTTGTAATAATTACTAATGTATTTTTGGTATAAAGAACATTATCTCTTTCATGTGGTTTTTACAGCAGCCTTAAAAATCTCGAATTTTTTTTTTATCTTATGTTCAAATATTAGAGGATAAAAAGGAATACTACAATAATCTAGAATAGCAGTCGCCAAAAAGTGGTCCATGAAAATTTTTTGATGGCCCACAGAAAAAGTGAGTCATTATTTATAATTATATAATGATTCATTTTCAAAAAGGACAAGTATCGAAACGTATTGTGAAAGATGGATTATACTCCTTTTTCTTTTAAATTTTAGCTACTACTTTAAGCGAAATTCTCTATCCGAGTTTATCAACTTTTTAGCTACTTTTGCCTATGCACCTAGCAATATTTGAAAGTGAGTTTGCAACCATGGCAAATTGGTGGCTCACTTCAGTTCGTTGATATTGCCTTACGTTGCAGGTTTGTTCTTGCTTCTGTGAAGTTAGTAACGTAAGTGTGACAATGGTCCACCACACACATATAGTGGTCCATGAAGTTTAAAGATTGGTGACCACTGATCTAGAGCACTGTATATTTCCACTAACGGTGAACATTACAGTAATACCCTGAACCTACGTGATAGCTGGGATTGAGTGATAAACGCGTAAGGCTCCCTTCACACCAAACGACTCCGATTCATTCACCATCAAACTTGTCTGATCGACCAGGATTCGGCTTCGTAATTTCCCACTCAAATAAGCCAAGATTCGCTTCCCGCATTCCAACCGAAACCGGTTCAATCCGCTGTCATTCTGACTTACGCGTGATTCGGCAGGTCAGATTTTGTTCCCTCATTCACCAGCAGCCGGGAGCTATTTCTTAAAGAAAAAAATCCAATTCAAACAGAGTGTGTTTTTATTGTTTTTTATGTTGCTAGTGATTTTTCACATAAAGTTTCTATTAAAGAAACTGATTTCAGATGTTTGAAGATAATGAATTTCTCTGTTAGGGTTAGCATATGAGTTTGTTTTTATGCCAATAGATGGCGCTTATATTTTTGGTATTCATAGTATTCTTTTTCATTTGTAAACTAACTCAAGTTCTTGTCGCCGAGTGTGTAGGCTGTATTTTATCCCTGCTAATCTTGCGCAAATAATAAAATTAATGTTGCATGTATTATTTTATTCAATTTTAGAAATTTGAAAACTTTATTCTTTACTTTTTAATACTTTAAAGCATTTTTTTTGGGAGGGGAGGGAATATTCTGAAGGATGTTTGAAATAGCTTCAGAGATCAATTTGATAAGAATTTATTTAATTTTGAGAGAGAAAAAAAAAATTAAATATTTATAAGAATGCTAAAAAATAAAACACCGATATTGTCAATAATTTTAATTTTTTAAAGATTCCATTTTATTACTACATAGATCTCAAATTTTGTTATATGAAACAAACAAAATGTAAATGGCATGTAAAATTTTTAATTCATTAATGCATTATCAAACCATTTTTAGATACGTAATCAAAAAAAATAGTTATATGCTACAAAAGCTGTAGTACATAACATTTGAAAAAAATGCCTTTTAAAAACATTAGATATATTATTTGTAAAAGTATTGCATTATAATATAGTTACAATACATATTTATTATTTGCTACTACTTTTCAGACTATAATTACACTTGATACTAATAGGCAAAATATAAAAATAAATAAATAAAACCGTTCTTATATTTTTTGTTTTATGTATTTCAATTTGAAAATAAATGAATAAGGATACAGTTGTGAAATTAATAGCTTGAAACGTGAATCGTCTTAAAACATCAAAAACAGCATTCATGTTCGACAGCAACTGATGGAAGAATGATTGACCCGTGGCGGTGTGAAGGCAAATCTCTTTTCATTCAGAATCGATGTGAATTGGAAAGATCGCTGCAGATTCGGAATCGTTTGGTGTGAAGGGAGCCTAAGTCGAATTCGCGTAAGTCGGGGTATCATTCCGCATATAAATTATTTTTAGTTGGGACCGGAGACGAAAGAAAATAATTATTTAGGAAAAAAAAAATGTTTAATAAAATCTTAGATCTGTAGTCTGTCAGATCAATTTTTTTTCTCCCTCAAAGTTTTCTCGTAGCATGTTAATAATTATTTTATACCTTGTTTTGTTGAAAAAATTCGCTTTTCATTGGAGTATATATTCTAAAATTTACAACTCTTTTACAAATAAACTAAGGCCTTCTGTCAAATTCCCAACCGTCTTTCGATCTTTTGATTGAACTGGGTCTAAAGACTCGAGGTCTTCAATGTCTTGCTTTTTCTCATGCATTTCTAAGAGCTCATCAATTGTCATCCCTTGATTGTGGGAATCAATCTTGAATGTCTTCACTATCCACTTCTAAGTTTATTTGTCTGGCAAGATCGACAACTTCTTCAATCACATTACCAATTTGATAAGGCTCTGGCACTGATTTCGCCTGAGATTCAGGGATGAAAAAGGAAGGCCACCGTTTTTCCCAGACGTCATTTAAAGTTTTTTCCGCTCGAACAAAAGATGAATCGACGTGATTTGAAAACCCTGTAACTATGAGTTCGTGTAAGTCGGTATTAGTGTACTAGCATGTTTTTCTTTCAAACTTTGCTTTCAGTAACAAACACTAAATATTTGGTCCATTCGTTTATTGTGCACATATTTAATGATTTAAAAATAGTTTTTCATTTTATATTATGGCTGGCGATTCACATTCTATTCACAGTTTTGAATAAAGTCGTGAATAGCATACTTCTATTTAAAAATCACTCTATTTAAATTTGAGACATTTGAAAGTGGTTGCATATAGTTTAACCAACAAGTTTGAACAATTGTCTATTTTTATCACACTTAACTTAAGCATGATTAATTAAAGTTTTAAGTAGTTTTTTCATGTTTAATTTAGTTTTCTATTAACAGAAAATTAAAAGTGATTTGAATTTGATTATGACTTGTATGTTAACTCCGAGAAGTAATGTTAAATAATAACTTTTCCCCTTAACAACATATAATGCTTTTTAAAGTTTTAAATATATATTATAAGTTTTGTGTGTGTGTGTAGCTAATGATTAACAATTATGTAATAATATTTTCATTTTTAAATGTTATAGCTGTAGAGTACTTAACAGAAACGACTTTATTGTGTATCTACCGAAACTGGAATAAGTTTTTAAGTGATAGAAGAGGAAATAAAATCATCAGAGAAAATAAATGTTTTTGATAAATATATGCTCTTTAATAATGTAAATATACTGCTTTTATAATCTAATAGATATAGTATGATTAAATTTACGAGGAATTTCTTGCGGAGAACACAATACTTGTATATCTTGAGATTAGAAATAAATCTTCAACTAATAAAGAAATATTAAATGCTTTTTCTATGGAAATTCTTACTAAATAATCAGGGATTTTACATTTTAACATACCTTGCTCTGGAAGAAGATAACATTACAAGCTAATAGAGAAGAGACTATTTATAGCTCATGTATCTATCAAGAACTACTAATCATGTTGAAGCTTCCTGACTAAACTGATTTAAAATTAGAAAAGAAAACCAATTTTTTATTGTTAACAAAAGTCACTTACATTTAATGCAATCGTGGGGGAGGTACAATAAATTTTACATATTGTAAAACCAGAATATTAAAAACCACATGAAAATGGAGATACGTAGAAAGTAACATTTGTTTTCTTCTAATATATTTATGTTATCTATTTAATAAATATAAAAATTATTAAGTTTCACGAATAATTTTTTCAGGAATGGGGAAAAAAGTACAGCAGAAAGTTTAATATAAACATGGTAATCTGAGATTCAATTATCATTTAAAGAAATAATTTACCTGTTCTGAGTAACTAAAAATTTTACTTACAATTTCTTTACTAAGTATATTTTTAAAAAATCTCTTATTATAAAATGTATAGAATTTTTAAAGAATTTATCAATTAAAATTAAGCTTTATTCAGGGTCTAAATGGAGTTTATACCCTGAAATCTGTAATCGTCACATATTTCGTTTTCAACCAGAGACAAACATTCTTTCAAAAGAAAAAAAACTTATGTTTTTTTTATATGAAACTAATATCAAATATTTAATTTTAACTTACTTTACTTACACTGGAGATTTCTTGTTTATATTGAGTTAATAATTTGAATCAAACATAGTTTCAGTAATTTTGTTATGTTTATTTTATTTCTAGAATTGTGAATTGAACCTCTTATAAATTTAATTTAAACGAAAATATCGATATTCCTGTATGATACCGACTCAACTTGGTCAAACATGGCCTTTTGGAGCAATAAGATCTAGCAATTATTATGCGTGATACAGATTTTTTTAGATGTATTTATTTTTACTAGATAGTGTCATCTATGCATGTAAACATATGTAAAAAAAAAAGATAAGCATACTACAAAGTTTTTTAGTTGTTTTTAAATCTCTTTTAAAGGTAAATACTGAAATGTTTCTCTGAAAATATAATGATATGCTTTTGATAAATGCATGTAAGCATTAGTACATTTATATTATCTATGAATCGCATATTTCAACCATTGATAATAGGAGAAGGAAGGTAACTCTACTGTTCTGAGCAAATCAGATGGGCCAAGCATTTTTTGTATATTGTTTGTGAGCCACCGCTGAAACCGATTTAAACTGGTTTTATCTTCCCAGAGGCGGTATGACTGTTCGACCTTGACAGTACCAAAGCTATCCGACTGGTTTAGTTTCATTTATGAGCCTTTGAGTGTAGCAAGTGGATGTTAGTTTTTGCACTTTGAGTAACTCGCGTTACTTTCGTATGCTTAAAAATGGACACTATTTTGAGGAAGCATGCAAATATTATTGCTATTAAAAATGACACTGCTATGATAGTGAGAGATATTGTTTGTGCAGGGTGTTGTACTTCACAAGCGGTATCTCTCCTGATTGGTATAAATCAAGTGTATCATGAATTCTGACAGCAATAAAATATAATCTGGATCATCGTCCACAAAAGGGAGAGGAAAGTGCCGCAAACGGAAAACTACTCCAAAAACTGATTAATTCCTTCTAAGGATTAATAAAATTGATCAAAGGAAACAAGCTCAGACCTTAGAAGAGATTTACTGGTTAGTAATTGGCTTTGATGTCCGTAGGCTTCTGGAATCTAGCCAGAAGGCAAGAAGACTAAGGGAAAAAAACAAATTGTAACTTCTAAAATGAATGGAAAACGTTTATCATAATACCAAAGCCAAAATAATAAAAACGGTGAACTACTGACGAATGGAAGAGTAATTTTCAGCAATAAAACTCGTATATTTGTATAGGGTTGCAAAGGAAATGTCGTAAGACGAGGTGACAGTGAATCTTCAAGACCTGAGCTTGTCAGACACCCTCTGAAACACCCCCTGTTCACCGCAAATGACACTGGGAATTTAGTTCCAGTTGAAGGTATGATGAATTCACCCAAGCACGCAGAAATATTGTGACATAGAATTGTTCCATTCATAAAGACTTTTCCTGTGACATTTCAATAAGATTCCCTTATCATAATTCAAAAATGGCCAAGGCTTTCATTCTGGAAAATCAATTTAATCAGCATGATTTTGGCCTGGGGAACTTCATCAGAAACAAATCCCATAGAGAACTTGCAGAGTATTCCGAAGAAGCATTTAGGTAAGATGGACTGTACGACGAAAGAGGGAGTATAATTGATGCTGTAAAAGTTTGGTTCAAAGATGAAGTCAAAAATATGTGCGCTTATCTAATGGAGTCAATGCCAAAACATATTCAAGAGGTTATTTTTACTAAAGGTGGAAATACTTCATACATAGTATGTATTTAGTGCATAGAGTATGAATAA
The DNA here is from genome assembly GCA_019973955.1 of Trichonephila inaurata madagascariensis. Lineage (NCBI taxonomy): Eukaryota > Metazoa > Arthropoda > Arachnida > Araneae > Nephilidae > Trichonephila > Trichonephila inaurata. Next base: position 662,327 of record BMAV01002554.1, on the reverse strand, counting down.
AAGTATAGATTATTTTGAAAAGAGTGTTCCAAATTAATTTGCACACTATAGTACGATATTTTAAACTAAAAGGTCAGTAATTTAATTTCTTGGTTACGCTGGTCTGTTTAGCAGAAAAAGTGTAAATTTTTAATCTCACAGAAAATCAAATGCGTGAATTTCAAGAGTACAATCTTGCTTTTGTTTGCAACATGTTCCTTACAGACCACAATAACAGCTTTTTATACCTCTCGAATTCAAGATGGATTTACATTGAAATTAAAGCATTAACAGGTCTGATAACTTAACTCTAATCTATCTATCTATTCTTTAGCAGCCATTAACTAGCGAGTAAATATTAATAGAGTACATGCATCTTATACTAATAATGTGTATGATTTGAATATTTTTATATGGATATCTTTCAAGTGAAAAATTTTACAATGTATCGAAATTTCTTATTTTTTAAAAATGTTTTTCAATTGATTTGAGACAATATAAGAATTTTCGAAAAAGTGATGTTTAGATTTTGATTGATATTTTTTTTCCCTCCCTTTTTTATATAGGAAGATATAATCTTATACGATAATAAAAGTTTATTATAGGTCATATAGATAAATGAATAAATAAATTAACGTATTTTTCTTAGAATCTGAGCCAAAGTTTTTGAAATATTTGTATTTGTAACAGGCAGAAAATTATTTTTTTAATCGAAAAATACTGAAATTTTGTCTTTTTCGTTCAGTTTTTATTTAATTAGCCTTGCATCTACATTAACATTTTATTTTGAGAATCTGGTTTTATAAATGCCACGAAGAAAAAGTTTAGTTTATCTATTGTTAAGATTAAATGTTAAGTTTATTTTTCACACACAAAGTTTGATTCAAAACGGTTTGTTTCGATATATAAGATTCTTGTGTGATTTTCATTTAAAGAGTACATCGGTTTATTGTAATCAAAGTATACCATATGAAAAACTAGATACGAATCTTAAAAAAATGTTGTACTTATAAAAGAATTTATGTACATTGGATGTTCATTCCACTCAAAAAGTGCCATAAGCTTATTTTCTAAATGCTTATCTGCAAGTATAAAGTAATACATTAATAAAACATTTAATTAAAAGAAATGTGCTTAAAAACTACGTTTTAGTTTTACCTTCGAAATTAAGTCAATTCATTTCAATGTGCTATTTAAACATAGTTGGAATCAATAACAGTGTGAATGATTTGCATTTTTCATATTTGGCTTAAAATGTTTATAAATGTATGTTCTGTTGATGTGATAAAATATACAAGACAGAGTTTATTTTAAAAATGTGATTGACGTTTATTCTGCTTACAGAGCAGTGTGTTTGTATACAATATATTTTAATCACTAGTAATAAATATGACACTATATGCTAAGGATACACAAGAAGAAATAATTTCTGAAAGACAATATTTGCATGGCGACTAAGCAAGCACATTCTTGCTACACATTGCATAGTCCATCAAACAATCACAGAAGCAGAGCGCTAAAACACCTACAGTAGACAACATCAGCAGCATGAGCAGGATAAAAAGCAACCAATACCAACAACTGAAACGACAATCTTCAACCACCACCCATTCCTAAAGGAAAACGCATTTCTTTTTTTAAATTTTTTTGGGCATTACATTGATAAACCGTGTGTAATGTGCCAGATGCCATAAAATAGTATACACCATCGACAGTTGGAATCTTTATAATACAATTTTCTGCCTAATATACTACAGTACAAAATATGTAGATAATTGCTTACAAAACTAGTTGCGCAATCCAAGCGTGTTGTCATAATAGCTTATAATTCGATCGCGTTCTTCACCTACAGTTATAGTTGACGTTTCCAAAAGGAAACTATATGATTATGTGGTGAGCTATTTTAATATCACACACTGAAAAATAGAAACTTGTATGTCTCTACCACCTTTGTAGTCGAAAGGCAGATAGAAGAGAATTGGTTTTGAATGCATTTTCCCATAAGAGTTTAGAGGAATCAAAAATCAATGATTGTAAGGCAATAATCAAGGAGCTGTTATAAATAGTAAGTTCTAACCAAGGGCACAAAATATTCTACTAAAAATAGTTTACACTTTTAATTTTTCTTAAACTATCTATTATGTTTCTTGTGTTTTCACGCATTATTATCCCTCTCTACAAAGTTACTATGCGATTCTTACAAATTAAATTTCTTCAAAACGAAAAAAAAGTAGACCAGAGTCCCCAATTGGGAATTAAATTGTGCTTTTCATAATTAACAAAGTAGTAACTTGAAAATTGCTCAGTCTTTAGAGTTTGTACTTGAAGAATTACATGGTTTGCGCAACTGTATTGATTTTAGATACTTCATTAACTGTTTACGATTTTATTCGATCTGATTATACATCTTTGGTTGGCTTTTATTAAATTATTACTATATATATATTGTGTAAGTACAAATATCTACATAACGCAAAAATGTATAGGAATTTCGCAGTTTTTTGCAAATGTATTACTGTGCAGCGTCGCTTTTTTTTCTTCAAATTCGTAATTGTTATTCAAAATATTGTGATCAGGAACCAACGAATTCGCTTATTTCATCGCTTAAAACAGATATACAAGTTATTGTAATTTATTTTCATTTTCAAATCTTCACAGATTAAACAATCAAATGATTCTATAAACGCTTTAAATATAAAAATGTCCATTTTTCCTAATTATATTTTATACTACGGCCAACCACGAACTATCACAATTAAAAACTTAACACTAGTGTAGAAAGGGCAGAAACTTTGAGTTTTGATTTTTGATTCCGAAGTATCCAGCTATGCAACACTGGAATTTTAACACACAAACACTGCAATAGAGCACGTAGAAAATGATTCTAAGAAAACGCAAAAAGTCTGAGCTTATAAAAATAGTCTCTCATACGATTTGACAACCATTGCTGCCACTTTCAACTAGGATTGCTTTCTAGCTAGCCACCGAACAATTCACACTTTGGATCCTCCTTTCTGGAAATGCTGTCCCACACTTAAATTCATACTGTTTGGATTGCATTTCTTTCGCTTATTTAAAGACTATATATATCGTATCTAGATACATAAGTCTACGGATAACTCTCAGTAGCGGCTCTTTACACAGTATTCAAAGTCAATTTTTTAGGAATTTTTTGTATTTGGCAAGACATTTCGTATCAAGAGCGCAACTCACTTCATGCTAAAACATTTTGTGTACTTTTCAATGCATTAATTCTTTTTGTAGAAATCAGGATTAAAGTTCTAAAAAATACTTAAACGTATAAATAACGGCAACGTTGATTTGTCATACCATTTATCTACGAGCTTAAAAGTTGTCAAGAATCAAATTCTTAATTCTCCTTTTGAATGAAAAAAAATCAAGAATCGACACAAGAGAGTTTAAAGTTGCTGTCATTTATTCAACATTTTGAATTAAACTTATTCCAATCCTTTTAAATCATAATTCACATTTTTGTGAGAAAATAAAGCTTCTGTAGTATAATCACAAAGAATATTGTTTAAATAAGTTTGTAATACAATGGATACTTATGAATTTAATAAAACGTTTTTTATCTTGCAAATCATACATATTTTACGTAAAACTGTAATATTTTACTATCTTCTACTAATTTTGTCCTTTTCCCTCACCGATGCTGAACAATGCAATGTATAGGATTAAAATAGCATGCTTTTGCATTAAAATAAGCGGGTAGGGAATAGGCTTAAATTGTATTCTATTTCTATTTCAAAAATAACTCCTAATTTAAAAGTGGCCATATAAGAAATTAATATTTGTTTCTAAAACTTCATTGTTATTTTAACAAGTTTAGCTAAAAAGAATTCTTGCAATGAGCATTTTCCAGAAGAAGAAAGTGAAACTGGAATATTCCATGCTTTGCTCATCAGTGATGACAATATTTGAAGAGACAATATGAAATATGACGCAAGAACTGTAACAATATCATTTTGATTTATCACAACGTTTAGATTAACGTATTAGTTAAAATTCAGTTTGTGTGTGTGAAAAATTTATCATCTAAAATCCAGATATGAGTACAATTCCAATTAATTTAACCCATCACATTTTGTTACTTGTGAATATAGTTTAGTAGATAACTTGAGCGTTTTTAACATTTTTTTAGTGTTCTTGCGTTTCTATGTATATTCTCTCTTCAACTGATGTATTACAGCAATGGAAGATGTACACTAAAATAGTACACATTGTTTTGCCAATTAGTTCTTATGCGCTCTCGTAACACATTTAGAACAAACTTTTCCTTCTAAAAATCACAGGAAAAGCTTCAATATTTTAATGATGATAGTGAAAACTATACTAGGAATACCTCTTCTGGGTATCATTTAAGTTCAAAAAACAGTGCTGTAGTTAAACATACATCATATTATATATATGTACATATAAAATGAAAACAAGACAGCAAAAGTTATGACAAATTCATTACTAACAACTGAAAGTAATAAAATGTTTACAAATGATTCACTTGCATAACAAATATATCTATGCATACAATACTAGGATTGAATTATTAAAGTAAGCAAAAGAAAGTTTGACAAGGAAATGGTTGAAATGTATGATGGCGAAGTTGAAAATAAAGGACTTTCACTACACTAAATTTGATACTTTGAATAGGAATAGAAACATTTATGAGCGAATTGAAAATCTTGGTCTCATGTTTCCTGAGCCGTAGTTGCAATTTAATGTGATGCCCGGTGCTGTTTACTGTTAGGGAAAGTAAATATTTGGATACCAAATTATGTTTTAACGCACATGTTTGCGATATGTCTCTATTTTTTCGATTATCACGCGGTTATTTTATATGAGGCCTCTTTGAGGACGGTGCCTAGCACGATGATGTCACTTCTAGCTACGGCTCAGGATGAAACCAAGATAACTGAATTTATTACTTTAAAAGCAGTATTTTCATCGAAAGTTTTTCTCAAGCACTTCAAAATTTACCTTATGGAAAGATTATTTGGATAAAATGTGTCGGAAAAAAATCATTACATCTTTTCCCTTCATTTAAGCTGATTTTACAAATGCTTTACTCACTAAAATAGAAATTTTAAACTCCTTACAAAGTAAAACATTATAAAACAATTTCATGTTAAGTATTTCTTACCAGTTTTCTGAAATTCCTCTTTGATACTTGGATATAAGTTTAAAACGGCTTGTTTGAATAACGAAAAAAAAAATTCCAACAAAACAAGAGACAGTTCAAAATTGATTTAAAAAGAATAAATTTTACCTTTAGAAACACAGCAAACAAACATTCTGTTGATTTCAAAGGCATCCTATGAAGCGTTAGAAGATTGACTTACTAAGCTTTAGAAAAAATAAACATATTAGTACCTTTACCAGGCTTAGGAAGACATTTATAAATGACACGTTATTGTCTTAACTTACCTTTAAGATACCAAACATCTTAGGGGTCAAAAAATGTTAAATATAAACAAGAATTGAAGGTAATATATATAAAGTGAACTTAACAGTTTCTACTCTTGTTTTTAGTATATATATATCAGCCAAAATATAACAAATAACTTCGCAACAACTCATATAACACAGTTGTAAAATGAAATAAAATATTTCTCTGAATTAGGTTTTAATTTATATTTAGTAAACTTTGAATTACAATTTCACGTTATGTAGATTTCATTGCTCTTGATTTTAGACTTAATTTTGAAAGATTTTTTAATAATGTTTAAGAAATATAAGCAAATAGAAAACAGACAATAGAGCAATATTTAGAAGCTACTTATTAAAGCTATTGAATTAAATCAAAGTAAAAATATTCAGGTATTTTGTCAAGTGTGTCCTATTCTTCCATAAATGCGTAGTATAGTAGTTCCAAAAACAATCTTTTATTGTTTCACAGGACATTTCAGATCCTTTAATTAAGATATCATCATTATTGCATAATAATATATATTCTCTCTCTTCAGGATAAGAGTTAATATATAAAGGTTTGATCATATTATATTTAAATGATGTACATTCTCAAGTCTATAATTTTTCTCAGAATGATGAGATAGGAGTGGCAAAGGCAGGAGATTTCCAAAATTGTTGGATTAAAAGAGTATTGCTTGTAAAAAGTTTCGATGATGATAATTTAGAATTGTAGGACAAATTTTATAATCAATTTCTTTACAGCACAGACTATTTACTTAGATTCTGTGGTATATTATGATAGGTCCTACGGATTTTCGTCACAATGAAATGACATCATCATGCCAGGTTCGGTCACCAGAGAGGCATTTATAAAACTTAAAGACTTGATTTCTAGAGCTCTTAAGAAACTTGCTCATTTTACGTCGTGATATAATTTCGAAAAACAGCAGCTTTTCTTAAACATTTGCGTTGTAATTTAGTTTTAGATTCATGCCAATATTAGCACTGGGCATCAGGAATGTTAATAATGCTTAAAGTAATAAATTCATCTCTAGCAAATATTCAGTTTAATCATCTTACGCAAGAACATTGATGTAAAATAGCAACCATTTCCATTAAAATGCTTGAGCCGTTAAAAAACAGCTTCACAAGAAATTATTTCACTACTAGCATTGACACATTTAATTGTATAAATATAAAAAAACAAACAAAAGCATATATATGCATATAGTATATATAAAAATTCGGGAGTTTTATTGCAGGTTATATAGGAATCAAGTTTTCTCTATATTGTTATTCTCATTATAGTCCTCGATAGTTCAAAGTCAAAGAAGTCAGAGACTGCTTCCTTAAAAAATAAGGTTTCCTTAGCGGAAGTGATATTTTTTGCTTGTTCTACACTTCTTCTCTTCTATAATTTCGGTTACATGCCCCAAGGTATTTTCTTTTTTAACTCCAGTATTTATGTAAAGTGAATATTCTGCAGGATCCAATTTATATGCGCCTTCTAGAAAGAGTCTTGCAAACACCTTCAAAGACAGCAACGCCGTAATAAAATTACTTAATATCTAAAACATTTTAAGGAACCAGATTGCATTCAATTCAATGCCTTATGAAGTGTTAAACACTTTCCAATGCAGGCACGAAACAATTTCGATGAGATCGGGTTAGGAACCGGGGCATAACATTCAGTCATGTCAGAAAGTGATCCATAAGTTGATAACATAATGTAACACCAATCTCACGATATGATGTAAATAACAAGAAAATTGGCACAAATGTTTACTGGAAATACAAGATTAAACAGCGCAATTGTGAACGATATAAAAGTTAGATATATGAGATAATAATATAAGTAGATTAATTTCATAATATAAGGAAACGTTCAAAAGAAATATATAGTCAAAGATTTAGAGTGCTATGCACTTATTTACATCACCTCAGAACACTTTAGACATATGATGCGAGTGTTCAAGATTAACCGGAGTGACATTTATAAGAGTAAAGTAAATGACATTCAATATAATGCATAGTTTATGAGAACTTGTGGATGAAAACATGTAGCAGGGAGAAAGAGTAGGCTATTATTGCAAATTATCAGTTGCTGAAGTTAGATATGTTACTCTATTAGTGGTACAAATTCAAATAATGAGAACATGCTCACAATAGTCAAGTTTTGCTGCATGTAGTTCTCAAATGTATATTGCTTGAAGGAAATCCAACTGAAAACATTCTGGGAATTGTCAACATTTAACAACAATTCTCAGAAACCATGCATTAGATAAACATATGGAAAACAGAAATAAAACATAAAACAAAACATTCATATAGTTGATCAGATATCACAGCTAAAGCATAATAGAAACACAAGCTACTAAATCTTTGAATTGTATTTTGGCATTAAAATTGTGGTTTAAAATTGGGACCACACTAATCACCCTGTAAAATTCTAAGCTTGAAGAGGCAGTTGCATAGGTGCTTGTGCCACATTTGACATAGTTAGAGTATGTAGTTAGTGTAAAATCAGTTTTTGTTGATTATTAACCTCCATTAAGTTAAGAGAGAAACTGGTTGGTACAGCGGCAAAAGCTGATAAGTGCATCAAGGCTTTTCAAAGCAACACAGAGATTGAGCTTGAATCATGCACATAGTTAACTATGGAGATGTCATTCTTTATACGCAGGTATAACAGAAAAAAGCAACAAAATATATTTAAAAAATTGAAGAAAGGACAAAACAAATGCAGTGAATGTAAGCTCTGAAAGTAAAATTCGAAAATGTCTATAACGACACTATATATAGTAGTTCAATTTGTTCAGAAATAGCAGAAGAATCGAGCTTCATATAATAAGATGAATTAAAAATAGATTACTTCTGAAGTAAAAATGCGTAAAATGTGACTAAATAAAAACAAGAAATATATAATAGCAAATTATATAAAACAAACAATAAAATAGCCAACTGAATGCATACAGCAAAATAAAATCAAATAAAGCTAGAAAAATGTGTGCTTCTTGTACAAAGTGTATAAAAGATTTCTTTAAAAAACGAACAAAATTTTGTTACGGCAAGAAACACTGCAATAGCAGTTATAAATTATGGCAATGAAATAATGACTTTTACAAAAGAAATGAACTAAATTATGATATCTTAAGTATGTTGATGTATCATAATCTAAGAATAACTAACCACTGTCATTTACTTTATAACTGAGTATAAATTTCTGACACAATCATTTAACGCGTATAAATGTTTTTAAGCAACAAATTTACAATACAGTGGAAATACTCTTTCCCCACAAAATAAGAAATATTTCCATATCATTGCAAAAATAGTAATAGCTAGTGAACATTGCACGCGGGTGAAGTTAATAAGAAAACAAATATGTTTGATTTTTTGTTTAAAACACATACATATGTGTGTTATTGAAGAGCACCACAAAGTGTGTTACATAGAAATGAGCAAAGATATATAAAAAAGATGGCTTAATATGCATTAATATGTAACACAACACGCAAAACTTAAAATAAAATAAATAAAAACAAGTCTTCCCATGTCTAAACGAAATAATGTTTAAAATAATAATCTATAACAAAAAATATAATATAGAGAATTTAAAAGGATATCTCTTTAAAATTTTAAGAAATCTCTTATAAAATTTTTAAAAAAACATATAATATAAAAAGAGATCCTGCGCCATTCGCATGTATTGACAAATCTCTCTGGGATCTTTTGATCAAAACTTATCATTTTAAAGATGTCGATAGACTGCATTTCAAAATGCCAAAGACTGAGTCTTTGCAGCAGAAGTCGATTACGTTAGTCGACGACTGCAATAGGAATCATATTCTTGAAGGGCGCCTTTGTCATAGTCTATAGGAAAATGCACTTTTCGACTATTTGCCATATCTTAGGGATGCCTTGAAGACTTAAGTTGCTGTACTGGCATGAGAACCGGATCATAAAAGATTGAACTAAAGTATCTCGTGAATGTTCTTACAAGCAGAAACGAGTTTCTTTTGATGAATTAAAAATCCCTTCGAACAGGCTACTGGCCGTGGTGAGGACCGAGCAAAGGAAGTGGCTGGACACCGTGCATGTCTGTTCCACCGAGAGATCCCCCGTGCCCCACCATGGAGTGACTTGGGGAGGAAAGTCCAGGATGATTTTGTCCCATGTGAGATATGGGCCCTAAAGATCCAAGTCCAGAGGGCCCAGGTCCCCCATGTAGTGGCGGGGGCATGCCAGGAACGTCTTTCTGGCGTCTCTCGGCGGCCGCCCTACTCAAGACGTATTGGGCAGCGAATTGATGCTTGGGATCCATCCTCATATTTTCCATGTGGTGCAAAAGACCTGAAAGAAAAATTCATGACACTTAATATGAACTTTTAACAAACAATTATAATAATTTCTATCATAAATGTTCAATCTGTTAACAAAAAAATTTTTTTTGGTTAATTGAAAATATTTTCACAAAACATTGAAACAATATTTAAAACTGGAAGTATAACAAATCAATTTTGTCTCATAAAAATGTATATTTTAAAATACTATCTACATTTACAGCCACTAACATTGCTCTCATTGCTTATTTTATATCCTAGCACCGTTTTTTCTATAAGAGATAGAAAAATGATTAATGTATTATAGTTCGTTGTAAATATAAAAACACTCTAAACAGCAGTAGAAGAAACAAAACAGCCATCGCTTAGAATAGAAATAACTCTGTAATGCATAGTAATTTATGAACTAATATTAAAAATAATCTTAAAACTCAAGCCATGCAAAAAGTGCTTTTATGGAAATATTTTTCCTTTAAATAATTACAATTATTTATCTAAATCATAAATAGCATATTAAATAATAGTTTGCTTTCTATGCTACGAATACTAGAGATTTTATAATTAAACATAAGCAAAAAAAAATTATTTCATCATGTATTCAGTAACAATTTACGTTACAGAAATTTGATGCATGTTATTCACTACACTTCAAGAAGAGACATACTTCTTAGAGATGAAAATATAAATTCCTGGTAATAACAAAAGGTAAATAAACCATATTTAGCCAGAAATTATTAACACAATTTGATTTAATCAAACATTGGCAGTGGTCAAATGAAAATTATGATAAAAAATCTCACTCTTGAATGAAGTTTATGAGAAAAGAGTTAAATGCGGACGAAAAACTTTTTAGAATACTTATCTAAAAGTTACCAATTCATAAGCAATTTAAAGATGAATGAAAACAACAAAACTGTCCTAGATTTATATTTTGAAATAAGATAACTCTACACCTTAATTAAGTAACAATGATAACTTAATGTAAATGTAATAATTAGTTGAATAATTAGGATTATATTAGTAAGCAAATGAGATTTATAATTGCTAATACTATTTGAGTTTTGTTAGGCGTATTAGATAATACAATACTTATTACAAATAATTACAGTCTTCTGATAGCTCGCGAATGCTTGTTAAAATTAACTGAACAATGACTGAATAAAGTATAAGGTTATCATACAAAATAAATATAACAAATACATTAAACAGCAATATTTTGGATTCATTAAATTGAAAAAAAAAGCTCTATCTTTAGAACTGTCTGGAAATGTACTATGAATTGTGGGACAGTATAATTTGAGCAATTATAAATCTTAAACAATGTCCAGAAGCTACATTCTTAGCATAGTAAGGACATTAATTCTATTCCACTTCAGCTAGAAATAACTCGCGATGGAGTTTGATATGTTACCTGACTCTTGTGTAAAGACACTCTGACACACGGTACAGGGCCACATTCGCAGTGGCGTGCTCATGCCAGAAGCTTCAGGGTGCCCTGCGATGTGCTTCCTCAGGGATCCTTCATTTACGTAAGTCTTGCCGCATACTGGACACGGATGACTTGTCGTGCGTCTTCGGCCTGTGGGGGTTACAACGTGCAGAAAAGATGCTATAACAAAGATAGTTGCCTGCTCAATTTTTACCTGCCTTATTGCATGTGCTGAAATAGCACATATTTAGTTTTATTTATAGTTTAATTAATTTAATTGATATAATTCGGATAATTTAAATTCCTGAATGTATTTTTTGGCTACTTAATAAAAAAATGAGCACTTTTTCTTTTTCCTTTTTTAAAATGTTTCAGAATATTGTTTTGATTAACGAAGAGGATATGGGTATTTTAGGGTCATAACAGCATACAAATGAGGACTAGGATACTTATTGTGGATATAGTATATATAATTCGATTAAAAATAATTTTGCTTAGAATTTCAATTGAATGTCATCCTCGTTTCAAATATTTAACATTTTTTAAATGACTTTCTATTACATCTGGGAATGTGTGTTCTGTTACTTAATTTTTCTCTTTTTCACTTCAGTAACTTTATATGTAACCTTAATTTGGTATATATTTAAATAATTTTGTGATTAATAAGAATTTTAAACAAATTTGATATGTAAAGAATCTTTTGGAAAGCAATGGGGCATGCTTAAAATTTTGTGTAATTTAAATGATCCTAAGTACAGTTACAGAAACTTGGCCTAAATTTCAAATTTACAACATGCTGATGAAAAATAATTAAATTCATTATGTTTGATAAGTAGTTAAGAAATTATATCATGGCCTTTTATCCCTGCTAAATTTATGAAAGCCTTTTGCTTATTAATAGAGTTCTTAAGTTGATTTTCGTAATGTAAGCATCTTTCACATATACACACGGTTTCCATTTATAATTTACTTAAAATGGAAGAAAATATTTTAAGCCAGAACAGGATTTCTCATTAGGTGAAAGGAAAAATTTATGAAATTATTTTGGTAAAAAGGGAAATCTATCTGTATAATATATTATTTGAAATGTAAGCATATTTATGGAAATGTAAATTAACTGGAATTTTAAATGATTTCTGATTTCATAAGAAAATTATTCAAGAGAAATGGGGAAAAAAAGCTGCTAAATTTCTGTTTTTTGAAAAAAAACTTAATAGTATGTAATTAATTTCAGTGTGTATTTCCTTTTTAAGAGAAGATATTTCAAACCCTTTGAGGTTTGGTAATTGTAGTCAGAAGTGAAAGGTTAACAGGATTAAGCAAAGCAAAGAAACAACTAGCATGAGAGCTGGGACGTATTTTTAAGTTCATCATTAGGTGCAAATGGTTCAAAAAAGCATGTTTTTATGTTAAAGAGAGAATAACAACATCAGATAAATAAGAAAAGCAGTGCTCATTTTTATAAAACTTTAAAAAGCAAGAAAATTACGGCTTAAGGCACTTTTATACTGCAAACATTATTTTTGGATTAAATTACATTTTTAACATTCTCTAGAATTTAAATATCAAACATGCAAAATTTGTTTTTTCAAAAATAAGTTTGCAATACCAAAGATTTATGCAAATACATAAAATTAGTAGTTAATACAATAGCAAAAGCAAGTTTAATTATATCTGTAGTCTTACAGCTTATGGTAATAAGAGATTAGTCAAGAATTTCCTCTAGAAATGGGACTCAAAAGGTAGTGTTCCTCAAAGGGTTTGACCATGTAGAGTAGGTAGATGTAGCTGTGACTTATCGAGAAAGAAAATAGCCGTTCTATTTATATTACTTTCATTTTATTAATATACTGAAAAGCGTTGAGCGTTTTCAGAAAATAAATTGCTGCCACAGCTAAAATGGTACAATTCACAGCTAAATAAAGTAAAATATTCTTGAAAGAGCGTTAACAAATTGGAACAGTCTCATATACAAAGAGCATCCCAGCACAACAAAAACGTGCGTTAAAAGCAACATAAAGATTTGTGCGAGTTAGGAAACCTTCACTCTATTATAGAAGTCCAGAAGTAAACATAGATAACTTTTCAGAGACAGATTAAATGAAATCAGTTAGAACTATTTTGCCATTCCTGTTCAAAAAGTAATCAAAATGAAATTTTGGCACGTTTGAAAATCTATCTTTTGTTGTGAATATCCGGATTTCGCAATTTTCTCTTAATGGTATTTAACAACTGTGACGGGAATTAATATTTAGTAAAATATTTTTGAAAAAGATGAACTTAACTACATCTATAACACATTTCTATTTTAGATTTGGTGATTTACATACCAGTTTTTATTAAATATAAGCAGTATTCTCTGTATTTTGAAAGAATGTATGAATATACAAGATTTATTTTCATTTCGAGGTTGAAAACAATAATTAAGAATCCTTAAAAAAACAGGTATTAGTTAGAAAACTGGAATTTCTTTTATATCCTTTAAAGTAGACCATTTTTTCTATCAGTACCTTCAGAAGTTATAATGAAGAAAAACAGCCAATTTTTCTGATTTAAGTCTACGTTTACGTATAATGAACTTAAATAACTTGATCTATTCATTAGAGTAAAATACAATTGATCAATTTTAATTTAAATATATTACATTTATATTTAACAAAAAAAAAAAAAATTTAAAGTAAGTTTACTGCTTTGAGATTTTTCCCCACTTTGCTGTTATTAAATGTCTTAAATTCGATGCAGTGAATTTTTTTTAAAAAAATAATTGTTTTGTAACAATATAAATGGCTAAAATTTCTAATGTTTGTAAGCTTATTACTTTTATTCTGAAAAACTCTTCAATACATTTCGTAAATTGAAACCTTGATTATGAAATGCATTTTTTTAAAAATGTTAGTACTCCCGTCTATTTAAAAAGACCTACAGAAATTGTTCAAAATGTTTTAAAAATAAATATTTATATATTTTCTAAAGGTTTGAAAATATAAACACAAATAGGATTAAAAAATGTTCACTTTGCAAGAAGCTGATGCGGGTTTCTATGACAAAGTGAAGGGTTTCCAGCAAGCACAAATCTCAAAGGGTAAGCTAAGTAGATAAAAATTGTATTATAATACCCTGTTTTATGATATGACAATGGTCTCTTAAAATTAACATGCTTAGCAAGCAGAGACTGAACTGTTTTAACAGGAACTTGCAGTACATAGAACACACAAGGAATCACAACATGTAATTTGCATTATTTTATCAGTAAAATAAAACAAAACAAAACAAAAAACATCGAAAAGTGCAACTAGATTATCAGGACTTTCTTTTCAAGTATATCATTTAAAAGCAAAATTTTGGAATAATAGGCCTTTTTTTCCGACGTTCAAGTGAAACAATGCCAGTTATTCATATGAAATTACTATTTATCGATAAAAATAGATATGTCAAAATATCTGATTCTATATATTAAGATTTAAGAGAAAATCAGTCATGAACTTGAAGCTTTCAGTGCTTAAAATTTCTTAAAATATATCTTTTCAGTATCAGAAAAAGTTATTTGAACACATTTAATGAAAATTTAAATTTAAAACCACGAGTAAAATTTTAAATGCTTTATATATATA
>BMAV01002554.1:636385-647138 GCA_019973955.1 Trichonephila inaurata madagascariensis | reverse complement strand
ATATATATATATATATATATATATATATATATTACTTTCTTGCTTTAAACCATCATTAAATTTTCTTCTTTGAAGGAACACTAAAATGCCTGATTCTTATAATTTCATTTCATACTAATTTTAGTAAATATATATATAGCCGATTTTAAAATCAATTGTATAAACTTAAAATAAAATAAAGGTTAATTTTCTCAAAAAAAAAAAGTAAAATTATTTAATTTTTTAGAAAACTAAATTATGCAACGAATTTAAGTGATTCCGATCTAGACTAAAAATTTTATTTCTCAGTTTGCCATTAACACATTTATGGAATTAAATGTATGGGCAGTTTTCAAGTATTATCATTTTTTTAAACGTAAAATTATAATGAACACATTTTGAAAGTTGCACAGAGAAAAATAAGACATTCAAATGAAATATATATGAAAACAACATCAAAAATAAAAACAGTTTAAAGCCATGCATTAAAAACAAATTAAATTCGTAGAAATTTATGTGCATACATAATCTCAAATTTCAAATGATATCAAAGGAATAAAAATAACACAAAATAAAACAAATAAATGCTTCATAAATAAAGCTGATTATTTGATACTTTTTTAAAAATTTCTAGTTCGAAAATTTACCACGAAAATTAAATTACATAAATTTTTCCGAATATTTAATATTATTTCCTAAAGTTCATAAGAAATGAACAAATAGCACATCTAATTGAAAAGAATGTGAAGATATTTTTCCTCTATATTAAAATGTAAATAAAAGTTTTCTTCTAGAAGTGTATTCTCGTAAATCTAGATAAACTAACATAAAAATAAGATTCATTTCGAGTTTCATGAATTGAAATGCAAATGATATCTGTATATTTCTTTCAGGAAAATTATATCGAATATTAACACACACACGTTACAATAATTATACTTAAATTAATTCAAGAATGAAGAATTTAAATCAAAATCCATTACTAGTTCATTCACTTAATTTTCATAAAATATAATTAATCTCATACGAAAAAAAAAAGTGTAAATATTATAGCTGTTTTTATTACGATAAATAAAAATTTTACTTTTATCATATTTTTCATTTGTATTAATGCGAATTATTCTCATTCAATTTATTCAAATTAAAATTAAACTTATTATTTCAAATAATCAGCTTTCAATTTACGAAACAAATTTTTAATACTTAATAAGAAGCTTTCATAGATTTAAAAAAAAATGTGTCAAGCATTTATTGAGCAAAAGCTTTACAACAAGTAACAAAGACATAAAGAAAAAATATAAAACATAAAAAATAACACAGATAGACAAAAAACTTAAACAAAAGCTTAAGACATAATATTAAAATTAAAAACAGACTAATGCTTATTTATCATTTACAAATTTTTCATGAAGCACAAAAGTACCACGCTGTAAGACAAACTGTACAAATCTTATAACCATAGAGAAGATTATATATACAGAGACTTCGACAAAGCTGTAGCTTATTTGATGTTTAATTGCACCTACCATTAACAAACGATAACACTACCACATATATAAAATAAAGAATACAGAAAAGTAACAAAAATTAATAGTACTTTGTTACTATGTCTGAACAGGAACATTATAAGCAAGATATAAACATGTATTTCATACCTATCATACTTTTTAGCTGCATATTTCAGTTACTTCAGCAACTTTTCTATTTTTTTTTTCTTTTTAGCCTTTTATTAAAAGAAAATGAAACTTTATGAAAACGGATAAATAAAAAATGCCAAATTTTCTTTTATAGTTTCCATAATTAATAGTTAACGGGAAAAATATTTACGTTTTATTGCTTTAACATACGCTATAAATCAATTCAACCATTAACGATTAAATAAATATAATCAAATAATTAGATTGATTTATGGACAATCATGTATATTGAATAAGTTGAAAAAGTTAGATATCTCCTTTACAGAAGAAAAAAAACATTAAAAAGCATTACCTATCGCTTTAAGTAGAATGTTTTTTTCAGAGGATATTGCATTAATTTTTAACCCATACAAGGTTTAAAGCAGTATAATACAGCGCCCTTTTTCGCTTTTAAAAAATTAGCCGATAATTTATTAAAAATTTTAACAAAATTTTAGAGCTACAAAAAAGCTAAAATATATATTCTAAAAATGCCTAAAATTGTAAAAAATAATGAATCATGTAACTTTCCAAGAAATAAATGAGATCTCCACAAAAGTGTGCAATAAAAGTTTTCAAAAAAGATTAAAAAAGAATTAAAAGTACTTTTAAATCAGAGATAAAATAAACATAAAATAATTGAAGACACGACATTAAAAAAAGACATTGCACTAAGCAATTCAAAATTTGTTCTAAAATATATCCTAACAAACTATTTGTTCGATATTTGGAGCTAAAAAAGCATAAATGCACAAAAACGTATAGTACATGAAGTATTGAATGTCATAGTTGAACAAGACGGAAACGCACCGGTTTTTATTTTGTTCGATCGTACAGCAAACCTAAATACCATATTCGATTAATTCATTTTTAATTTATCTGAAAAAAATCTACCTATTTCGTGTAATGTTTAAAAATTCGATAAATTTTATTTTGTAAGATTTTCTGTTCTTAACACTTCAGTATTTTTTTGGATATAGCAACCATAAAAATTATTGTTTTAAACTTTTAATGATAAATATCGAGACAAAGCAACAATTCTAAAAAATTACTGCAAATACATTTGCATTTAATAAAATAAGCACGCACATTCGCTTCTTTTGCTTATGTATAGTCAGAGAACTCAAAAACGGTCTGAATATAAGAGGATACATTGACCAAATGAGTCCCAATAGCAATTAAAGGGAAATTCTTTATATACAAACACTATAACATTAATTGCACCATTAAATATTTTTCAGATTTAATAAATTCTGATTTATATAAAAGTACAATAACAATAAATATATAATTTCTCGAATTAAACTGTCATATCTTAAAATTTCTAATCTTAGAATAATTTGATTAATAAATTTGATTATATATAATAAGAAAAAATATTGCTCAACTATTTTACTAATATTATACATATACTAAAAATTTCATAATCGATTTAAAATAACATTTTAATAATAAACAAGTAATATAATAAACAAGTAATAAAATACGAATAAACAGGGGTAGACTGAAGCAAGTGGAACTCTTGCTTCATTCATATAAATTTGCAATTACTATCAGTCTTCAGATTTTTTTGTCGTTGTTGCTAAGAGTCGTTGATCAATTTACCCCTGCACACATAAATTCAACATTTTGTTCCCAAAAATTTCTTCCATAACTATAATTTCTGATGTTTTGCTTGATATTAATTTAAAAAATGGGATATTCATACCAGCGTAGTAAAAAATGTGACATTGAGTCTGCGCTCAAAATTAATTTGATGGAAAAATAACCAAATAGCACCATGAGCATAAAATATACGAAACTCGAAAAGAACAAATGTATACGAACTTAAAAACTTATATAATTCGGGCTTTTAACGAAGTGCAATTCTCAAATACTTAAAGAAATTATTATATGGGTTAAAATTGTTTAAAATATATCATATTATTGGGGCATACTGGATTCAAGGAAATTTAGATAGAGTAAGCTTCACAAAAAGTAGACCAAGATAAGTGAGATTTAAATTTAGATAAGAAAATTCCATACAAAAAGCAGGATTCACATAGTTCTTCCAAATTATTTAAAAAGGGAGGGGGGGGGGGATTTCCTAATACATACTCGATTTAACAAAAAAAAAATTCCCTATCAGAGAAACACAACAATGGTTCACTAAAGAAAAAAAAGAATAAGTTTTATTTTTCAGTTTTGATAAGAATTAATAAATTTTTGAATTATGTTGCGTTTTATTTTATCAATCACTTTTGAATGACACTAATTGTGGGATTCTAATAATATGATTATATAGAGAGAAACATAATACGAATAATATAAAATTCGAAAACAAAACAGATAGAACATAAATTTAATATTTAAAATTGGCTATATGTATTAATTTAAAAGTATTATTTTAATAAGTTTTGTCAGATATAGAAGCAGCATTTTATATGTCTTAAAAAAATTCTCAAAAAATAAAATATCTTTGTTTTCATTTTAGCCGTCAGTTGTGAAAATTGAGCAAAATAAAATAAACATTTTATTCTAAATTGTAGTAAACGCAGCAAAGCATATATCTCTTTAACTAAATTAACCTTTTTTAAAATTTTAGTTATAATTTCGAACAAAAAAAATTATGTTAAAAACATTATTTTGAATCTAATTTCCTTCCTTTTGTGTATAATTATTCACAGTTATAGATTTCTCATTTTTTATCTAACGCATTCAAATAAAGTTTATTATTTTTATTTAAGGTAAGAATTTAAGGTTTATTTGGGTATATTCTGAACTTTCTTATGAGGCTATTAATATATCTACATTTATTAGCTTTTAAAATAAAGTTACAGTCAACAAAATTCCAGGAACTATTTTAACAATTTTTCAAAGACATTTCGATAAATCATTTAGAAAGAATTGTTTATGGCTTTTTCTTTCGTAGGAAGAAAAAGAAAGTTTATCATTTCATCAGCATAAGAGAAATAGTAGTTAATGCATTTGAAGCGTTGATGTTTTTCTTTTTAAAAAAAGCTCTTTTTAAAATAAGTAAAAAACAAAACTTAGAATAGATTATTCGATAAATGACAGTGAACAGACTGTGTTTCTATCACATATTCCACAACTCCATTACACACCAATGCCAAACACTTGCACTAAATATGAGTATCGATAATAAAGCTTGCATATAATTAAGCGATTCGTGGACTCATGGTGCTATTTCTGTGTTTAGAGATTGAGGAACGAAGGTTGTGCTCTTCCAGCCAAAGGGTGATGAGCATAGTGACTCTGCGGGTGATTAAGGTGGTGATGGGAACTTAACGCATGGCCAGGATGGTGACCACCTACAACCGAGGGTACAACGAAAGGTCCCATGCCCATTCCCAGTTGTGACATCAGTGTGGCAGTAGAACTGGTCAAAGAATTGCCATATGAGGAAGTTGGGCCTGATATGGAGATGCTGGTGTTGGGGTGAGGAGCAGGACTGGGTGAAGGGCTGTTGGGGAAGTTGATACTTCCAGGATTGGGATGCCCTACAATGGTGTTAGAAGTCGAGATGATGATGGAGTCGGTTGTGCGGAAGCGGGTCCGGCCCCGTTTTTTCTTACTTGGGGTGCCAGAAGCATTCGGATCCTTGTGGGCCGTACGCATGTGATCCATCAAGGCCTCGGCGTTCAAACAAATTTTGTGACAAACAGGACATGACTGAGAGTTGGCCCCTCCAATTAGAGCGGCGTGTTGCTAGAAAACAGAGGGAAAAAAGCGTGAGAATATATTCAAATCTGAGCATTTTTGCTGAATATAATAACCGATACAGACAAATTTTAATTAATCTCATACCCGTTTAAAGTTTAATTATTTTGCTCGTGATATTATGTTCTTTATTAGAGACAATTTAAGTACACAGGAAAAGAAAGGAATATTGTACTCTAATTTTTATACATAAGATCTAAATAAAATATGTAAGATTCCTTGGTTAATATTTACCATATGCCATTTAATTTGTAAAAATGAAATATTCTTTTATATTTATATTTTTAACGAAGAATATCTATTCCTCTTGCTTAAACTTTTTAGATGAATGATGCTACTAATGAACCATATGATTCGTCGGTATCTATTTGAGCCTCCCTATTCAAAAACTCAATTAATTGTAAATATTAATGGTTGCTTTTAAAATTCAATTTTTATTAAGTTTGAATGCACTTAAAATGGCATTTCACTGAATGGTTTAAAAATTGTTTTTATTTCTTATTATTTTTTAATAAGAAATAGTTACAGCCAGTTCAAAAGTTTAATAAAAGTTATTCAAATCATAAGTTAGATCAAGCTACTATTTATTAACGCGTTTTGATTAAATTTTTCTCCTCTGAAACATCCTTAAATCTTATTATTTTAAAATGTGAAAGCAACACAGTTAAATTTCCTCATTTCTATCCAAGAAAAAGTAATTAATTTCATAGAGTCCCAGCACGTGCAGTAGAATAAGTGTGATCTGATTTACCTTTGATCTGTGCGTTCGGAGACTACTTTCCGAAGCGAATCCTTTCCCACAGATGTTACAGTGGAAAGGCCTATTTTTGGCACGTTCCATCTGACTGTCATGGTTCCGTAAGTGTTGTTGGAGATTAGATAATTGGATGAACGCCCGACCGCATTCAGGAAGATGGCATTTATACGGTCTTTCACCTACAAAAAACAAAAGAAACATTACTCATTACAAAAATAAACAAGTTTTTTTTATATCATTTTTTGAAAATTCTTTTTTATATTAAAAACAACTTTTTATGAAAATATTTATTTGATATCTCATAATATAATTTTTAGTTGTTTTTTTTTAAAAAAAATTGATCATTTACAGGGAAAAATGATCCTAAATAATTCATTTTTTTTTTAACTTTAATGTATCATAATTCAGTATTGAGATCTTTAAACATGCCAAATGCTGGGTAAAAAATAATAAATTATAAATAATGGTTAAGATTTATAAAATTTTCGTTTTTTTAATCTATTGTGCATAAAATGTTTGACATGTCGACATGTCATTTCAAATACGCAAAAGGAATTTTAGATTCCAAAAATCAAAGTAAAATTGAAAATTTAAGATATATTCTCAAATGGGGCAAATCATTAATTTTCTCTAATATTACATGGATGAAAATAAAATAATTAGTATATTGATTACTCGTATTTTTTTAATGTATCTCTAAAGTCTTAATGTATAAAATTTGACTTTCTAATTTTCGAGATAAAAGTAGCTTCAAATATAAGAATTTAGAGATGAGGTTATATTTGGGATTTATCATTTCTTAAAGTAAAATTAATTTTAAAAAATATATTTCGATCACAATTTAAGAATAGTTTTATAATTTTAAGAAATAAGAGTTATTCTAGGTTTTGAAGGCTTTGCGGTATAAATTGGGTTGTCAATTTTTAATAAATAAAATTATAACGAAAAAAAATCAAGTTTAATACTTTTTTTTTAAATAGGGATATTTCAAATTGTCTTAAGGAAAAATTATATACTTCAAAATAATTTTCCAACATCTCTATTTCCACTGTTATTCATAATAATATTGTATAAAGAGAAATATATTTTTTTTCTCTGAGTTCAAGATTATAGTTCCTCTCATGAAAACGTATTACTCAATTTCTTGTTTGAAATATTCTCCCTTGACCCAATACCCACGTGAGAGACTAATACTATTAATTAAATTTTAGGGAACAAATTTTTAAGAAAAAGCCAGACTCGTCATCTAGAACTGAAACTATTGCATTTACTCGTTAATAATAATACACTTTAAATAATATCCAGAATTTTTTTTTAAAAAAATCATTCGCTGAAATGAAGCTTTGTTCCTTACTCAAACAGCTGTTTCAATGGTGGCAATTTAAATTCCGGTATAAATAACTATTTGCTCAAATAATCTTGTTATTCCTAAGTGAGAAAATCTGAAGGGATTATTTATTCATCAGAAATAATACACGTGCCAGTAAAGTGTCTAATCTGGCCATTTTTATTTGTAATTACATAGAAGAAAAGGAAAGCAATAGGGGCTGCGAAAGGTTTTGCGCTCGGGGAATTGAAACTGATAAGTTCATCGCTTTGACAGGGCTCTTAATTTCCATTAAACGACGTCGCGATGGATACGCATGACTGAGTGTCAGCATAAACACGGGCATAAAATCGTGTGAAACTCTCGAATCATGTTTGTCGATTTGGGAGATGGAAGAAAATAAAAGGGATTTCTTCTTTTCCGTTTGAAGATTTTCCGAGGCAATCACTTAATGAGATATTTGTCTACTCGTGAAGCGTGTTTGTGTGAAATGAAGCGAAGGGAGACAGTGCTTTGATAAACACCCCCTTTTCCGATCTATTGATTCAGTACCCCCCTGTTCCTCCTATTCTTCCACAGGTTTTTCTGCGGAACAAAGTATCACGGACTTAAGCTCGGAGTTGTAGGATTTTGCTTCGACGAGTCGATCCAAGTTTTAAATTCCACGGAAGAGGTTTTTCTAATCGGAGATGTTTGTGCAAGGCTCATCCTTTTGCAAATATCCCTCCCCGCTGTACTTACACCCCGCGTCTTCACAAGCGCTTGCCGCTTAGATAGTTACGTGGTGGGGGATTTTATTGCATCGTTGAAACGAGGGAGGGTGTAAAGCCCAGGTAAAACCTTTGGTGTGATGACAGAAAAGAGTTGAATATCGTCGAACTCAGTTAATTGGAGAGTATTAACTTATAAGGGATAAGCAAACACGCTTTCATTGTTGGCATGGTTGCCTTGGAGATATGCTTTTGCAAAAGGGCTCCTCGCTTCCAGAGAAAACGGCAGCATGCAACAGCTGCATACCCCCCACGGTATGGGGAATGCAGAAGTAAGAGAGAAAAGAGGCCGGTGAGGGGATTTCTGGGAAGCTACCGATAGAACTAATTAGTGGATAATGGAGATTTGCATTCTCTCACCCCGTTCCCTTTAAGGGGGGCACTTGGGGGTCCCCCACCCGCTTTTACTCTGTAATTACAAACCTGCGAGGATCGAGAGTAATTAACAGGGGAATTAAAGAGAAGGGACAAACAACGCCAGGGTCTTTTCGTCATCGTTGTCTTTGAACTACCGCTTTTCATCCGCTCTCTCTTCTTCCATCCGCCGCTGGATGGGTTTTGTGCAGAATAAGTCGCTTTATCTCCCCCTCCCTCGCTTTAATTAAAACAGAAAAATTCGGAAAAGTGCCGAGCTAATCTATGAAAGAATAATAGATGTTGTCCTAAGGGAAGGAGCTGCCGACACTGAGATACCATCGCCCACACCCCTTCTACCTGTTCCTTTCTCCCTCTCGAAAAAAAAGTAGGAACGGAAGGCCTACCTTTTCCAAAGGATAAACACCACTCTTCCCGATAAGACTTCCATTTTTTTTTGTTTAGGAGAGCTTGACGGCCTTTTAAATGATGGTGTTTTGCCTGGATTTGGGCCACGTTCTTTTGAGCGCACAATAAAACGTTCCCAGTTAAGAGTCAAGAGTGAGGAGACACGGTTCGGGACCTGGCGGATTATTTGAAACTCTAAGCGTAGCTTATTTACATCACGCACTTATTGAATCGTCATGAGACCCGTTTCGGAGCTACATTAAGAGCAGATTACATTTATAAAAATATAGGAAATTAGCCTTCATTAGGATCTCATTATCTCATTAAAAATATAAAAATTGTTAATCCCAAAAAATTTGATGGCCTTTTAAGAGTTGGTATTTTGATCCGCTTTAGACTATATTTTCGTTAGCTCCAAAGAAAGTTGCCCAAAGAGAATCAAGAACGCCACGTAGATCATACGATATAATTAAAAATCCGTAGCTTAAATTAAAACATATGTTTATTAAATAATATATTAATTAAAATGACGCGTTGGGAATACGGGTATTAAAATTAATGTAAAATATAAAATTATACAATTAATGTAAAATATGTTGGCATGCCATTACGAAAACGTGTTTTCGTAATAGCTTTTAGAATTAAAAATAGTTACCTCTAATAATTTTGAAAGTAATTATTACAAATGCTGGACTATGTCTTGAAATTTTTTGTTTTGTCTGGAATCAAGTTATTGTACAAAGAAAATTTAAAATTCCTAATGAATAGAGTTATATCATGGGATAATTTAATATAATTTAAACATTAGAAAATTACATACATTTTTAAAATTATTTATAAAATTATTAGATATTTTATTTAGTAAAGTATCTAGAAGCTTTTGATCGAATGATTGATAATTAATACTGCGCTTCAAAGCAACGCGAGGTTTAATGGCGGTGGACTTCTTAATTTTGAGCCACAATCAAGTGACGAGGACGACATCTGAACTGGTGCCCTACTATCCAAACTTCCCCACTAAGCCAACGTAAGAGCTTTAAAAATTTGAAGTTCTCACAAAAGATTTGACAGATGAAAAGATTTGACCTACATTTGAATTGATGATACTCCGTCGAAAAAATTTATTAATCAATTATCAGTGATAGAGCGTAATATAGTAGAGAACAGATGCAAAGCCCGAGAATTAACTTTTTGTAAATCAGTTTAAATATTTTTTTATATGTGTCATTACCCTAGTTAATTTTAAAATTTTGAAAATTGTAAAAAGTTTTATGTGTTATGCAGTACAAAAATATAAATTATTTATATTTAAAAATAATCTAACACGCATCTTTAAATTATTAAATACGCTTTAGAAAACAGTTTTTAAAAAATATATATATTTTTTTTATTAAAAAACCTCCTTTTCCTAAGATATTTGCAATGTCTTAACATATACTTATTTTCAAACTTCATAAATAAGAAACTGAAAATCTGATAAGCTCTTAAGGCATGTAATATACCAATAATCATATGCCCAACCTCTTCAATTACCCAAGAGTTTAAAATTCTATATAAGTCAATACTTATCTTAGACATTTAAATCATTTTAAAATTATTTTTTTTTATCAATAATTGTCTAAACAGCAATGTAAATCTCAAGCTTCTTTTACACAAAATCTTAAGACTTGAGTACAGGGGCGTAGCTTCTGCCGTATCAATGATACGGACCCCCAAGCTACAGGGGCTCCAAAATGCGTAAGAACAAAATCATAAAATGTTA
>BMAV01002554.1:618812-630863 GCA_019973955.1 Trichonephila inaurata madagascariensis | reverse complement strand
TATATATAGGAAGAGTGTGAACTAATAGTAGTAATTGAATAAATACTGTTTACGAGCCAATTTTTCCTCAAATTTTTAAATTAATTTTACAAATTTTGCATTTTTTGAAATTTTAGATAGTTCAACTTCAATTCTCGGAATAATAAACAAGACATTAACTAAGAAAATTTCAATTTAGGAAAAATATCCATCATCATCCCATCACTTTGGCACATCTTTACATCATACAAAGTAGAAGAATACCATCCACCAACGAATACCACAACGGTATTGAGTTCTGAGGAGCGATATCTCTTCTGGCAAAACATAATTTCCTGGCATCCTGAGTATGATATGCTGAATAAAAAAGAGCCCCACGAAAACACCATTAAAAGGGGCCTGGTTCCTAAGCCAGACCAGCTCAATAGGCAATCTAGCTTGGGGTTCTATCATCGGGATAGTATTGATCTCCGCTATACGCATGACAAGGTCGCCAAAGTAAGCAATTATCGAAATAACGCCCCATTGGCAAAATCCTCACTAGACCAGGGGATCGAGGCAAAAAGTGTTAGCCCTCGCCTTCCCAGCATTAATTACTGCTCGAAATCGATTTAAATGATCGAAACGAAGCATACGCGCTTATTTCATTTAGGGTATGTTAGAATTGGTTCTAGGGAGGATATTGAAGGCGTCAATGAAAAGAAAAAAAGTAAAATACAGCTTAAGAGTATCATTAATTAGATTTAATCCTTGGAAAGGATTTTTTTCGTTTTTTTATTTGCAAGAGATTTTTTTTTCATGGTCGGAAAATTCCTATAAGAGAAGCTTCTTAGTTGAAGGATAAAATTAGTTAAGTACAAATAAGTACGATTAAAAATGTAAAACTAGGCTAAAAGCTGTTCCGCTAAGACTTTTAGTATTGTAAAGTACAAAAAATAAGATTTTAATTCTAAAGCCTTTTGTACAGTTTTGAGTAATCCACAATACGAGATTAAACTCTAAAAGCACATTTTATCTATTATTTGAAAAAAAAAAGTGGGCTATTTCATTTTTATAGGTTTTTTTTCCCCCTTTTTTTTAAAAAAATTCCTTTTTTATACGTATTTGAAGAAATATTATATATATGGATAAATCAGAATCACTTATGACTTTCAGAAATTCTGAAAAAAAAAAGTCATATCGAATAGATATGTGTTCCATTACTTAATCACCAATAGTTTTTCATACATTAAGCACTAATGACTTTGAATGAGAGTTTTACAGCTGCTTAAATTTCTTACATTTTATTCAAAAATATTTTAACAGTTTCATTAAATTTTTTTTATTAATTAACAGATCAGATAAATAAATATCTGAAATGCTGACCGATTCATTATGAGTAACACGATTATGTACGCAACCGGACGCTAAGTAGAGAGTTTTTACTGCTCTAAGAGTATTACTGCAGTAAAAACACTTGTACAGAAAGTTCCGTTTTGACCTAGTAACATGAAGGGTGAAAACGGCATTATATTTGAGAGCACAACATTAATGATTTTATGCATATAACAAGGTATGTATAAGAATTGAAAATTCAAAATTAATTACTTGACTCAACATATTTTAAGTTGAAGTACTGAAATCATTTTTTTTTCAATTTTACTCTCCTTAAGGTTTAAACTTAACTTATTAAATGTCAATTTTACATGAGATTTTTGGATCATTTCCTTTTCTATCGAGATATTCTTAACAGACATCAGTGCTTATTTGCATTAATTTGAAGTATACTTATGATTCATAAAGAATTCATAGCATCTAGTGAATGTCATAAAAACTAACAAAAGAAAATTCTTAACAACATAAGTTAAGCCCACAGTCTAAAAAAGTATAACTTTATATTATTTTTTTATGTATTCCTTATCAATTAATTTAAACAAGTAAGAATCTATACTGTTTTTAGTTTTTTAGGATTGTTGAAAATTAAGTTCATACAAAAATAATTAAAAAAACATTTTTTTTTTTTTTTGAAAATATTGGAAATAAAATTCAAATTAATTTCGAGGTTATAACAGTCAAATAGTAAACTTGTAGTTAAACGTATAACTAAAGATAAAAACAATTAAATAATACCAGTCATACTATTAAGAGCAATATTTTGTTACTTAATTCTGAAGTTTTCTATCTAAAAAGCTTTTAAATGCTGAAGTGTTTTAAATAAAGCTTCTTTAAAAAATCTAATTTACAAAACTTAGTTTTGTAAATATACCTAAACAATATGCACTTTAAAATAAAAGCGGATAATAATGATTGACTATCCATAAGGATGTTTACATTAGAACAACAAAGAACTATACTAGACAACTCATTATTTACATTCGCAGAATGAATTCTACAAACGAGGTTAATTTGAAAACGCGTTTATGTTTTCAAATTATTTTACTTTTGTCTAAACATAATTTCATTAATGACGTTGGTAAGACCCAAGAACAGCAAATAAATAAATAAGTAATAAATGTATAATGAAGCACGTAGAATTTAACTAGTTGCACTCAGACACAAATACTAAGGTCAACATGTGTAAAAAAAAGTGTTATTACGGCAAAGCTATTTTTTTTGAAGAGAAGATGAAAAAATATCCCTAAGGAAAACATGTTTTTTACCTAAGAAACACTGTCATGATAATAATTCAAGGTTTATTTAGGTTTCTTTCGCAAATGAGAGTAACTTAAGCAAATAGTGAGATGCTTTCTGAAATTTCTAAGCAAATGTTTGGAACAATGAATTATTCGACTGAAAAGCATTTTACTTATGCTATTATCATACAAATTAGTTTGAAAATATTTGCAATATTGATTTCATACATACCTTGTTAGTAGAACTAATAATCTGTTTGCACCTATTATTGATTGCATCTAATAAATTTTGCAACATTACGAAAAGCTCTTATGTCAATGTTACTAATATATTCATCGAAATATTTTTTAATAATAATTTATGAGTGAAAACGTTTCATAGTTCCTCGTTGATAGAAACGTAAATATTTATAGTATATACAATCGATTCCGACAATTGATATGGCTTCTAAGATCCATTCTCTCGTAAAAAATGTCAGTTTTTAACGCATACTACATTTTACGTTTTAATCAATTTTTCATTACATTGTTAAATAGTTAACAATTGTTAAATAGTTACTTTGAAAATAAAAATTTTAAAGGCAAGACATTCCACACTGTACTATAATAAGTATACAATAAATAGTATAATACAATACATGTAATTATTATTCGTTTTTATTTGAATTTTTTCGATGAATTCTATTTATTTTACAAATAGGCTTTATCATTATATTGTAAAAGAAATATAGTCTATTAATACTTTATATTAATGCTCTATTACACAAAGCATAATATTAAATTATTACTTTACAACGAAATGATATATTGATGTCAATATTTACTTCTTATTTTTAAAGCTCGACAAACTTTTGTGCCATTTTATGCGGGGAACTTTATACTGAGAATAAATAAATAAGGCAATTTAAACAATCAGAGTATTGAATTATGCCGCTTAATCAATGCTGTATGATTTATACTTTAAATGATGCTGAGGCCCATGCAACAGCAAATCTTTACTGATTTTAAAAATACAAAATATAAACTATACTCATGAGTTATATAGGAGATAATTCAATAAAGTTAATCCTGCCGAAATCAATACAATTTGAAAAAAGTTCACGATAAAAACTTAAAAATAGAACGTAATCCAAAGCATTAAATTAAATTAATAAGAACTAAAATGAAAATCACCATTTTTAAAAACTTTTTAAAAGAGATAAAAATTTATTTTGCATTTGAATGTTTATTTTTGATTGCGTAACGGGCACAATTGCCGTTAAAACTAATTTAGTTTTCGTATTATAAGATCAGGTTGAACACAATACTCTTTCAAAATAATATAATCTACCCATCAACACAAAGACAGAAGTCAGGTTATTATAGATCTTTAAGAGTTAGAATATTTTTTCTGCAACAAGAAAAAATTTGAAATAATAATTGAGCATCAAATGTATTCATAATTTGCTAATAATGCTTCTTGTGGTAATTTTGTTGATATATGTTTAGTGATAGAGAAAACTTTGGCCTTTGTTTTCATAATCAAAATTTATGACACCTAGAATAGTGAGAGTATGCCAATATATCTTCTTTAAGAGTCTATTATCTTAAATAAACAACACTAAATATTTTTTAATTTTCAAAATGTATAAAAAAAGTATAGCTCCATCATAAACAAATTACAACTACATACAAAACGTTTAAAATTATTAAAGAACGACGAGAAATTTTCCTAAAAGTTAATGATAGTTTTAACAAATTCAGTGCTGCCGGGTTCATACACTGAAAGAGTATAACGGATTCATAATAAACACTTCTGTCTATACACAGATAACTTTCTTAGTTAAAGCAGTGATCACAAACTGATTTTATTTTAAATTTTAATTTCTCACTTAAATACAATACTTTGGCATCGAAATTAGGTATCATAAATTTATGATTTAAAGTTTTTGGGACAATAACCGAAACAAACTAGTGAATGAATTCAAAGATAAATCTAAAAGAGATAAGCTCAATTTTGTAACAGCGTATAAATTACACATGATAGCTATTATTAAGATGTTATATATATATATTAGTGGCCCACACAAGAAAGGGAGGGGGTTCCCGGTTCCGGACCCCCCATAGCCCTTCATTTTTTTTGATTGATTAAAATTCTTTGTATTTAGTAAGCGTAAAATTTAATTATTTGCTTTTAACAATTAATTTTATTAGTTAATACTAATTATTTATTCAATAATTAATTTTTTACTGTTTCTTGTTCCCTAAAATCGACAAAATCAAAAGAATTGGGTGGCGTATTGAGTATGATACGAGAATAGCGGACTTTCGACCCTGGATCCCTTCACCCTTGAAAAATACCTGTGTGCGCCACTGATACATATATATAATACAATTCACGGAAAGGCGAATGATTGAAATGATGAATGAAGTTGTATATTTATTGAAAGAGATAAAGTAAAAAAAGAAATTGGATAATGGAGAAATAGTGTCAGGTGTCTGAGAAAATGATTACAATTAACGTATAAGTAATATGAGGATATATAGATTTAGCAGCCACCCTGCAAACTTGTAGAATTGACTAAGAAACACGAATACACTGAAATTATAGTTTACAGTTGCTCCGTCTAGTACATGGATTGTTATTCCCGGTAATGACTTCTGAAAGGCATATAAATATCCTTGTCAACTTAAGCTATTAATTTGATGGCAGTTGTATGGACAATACTAATTATTTCTATCAGATGACAAGATCAGTACTCCTGTTTTCTCAAATACGATCGAATAGTATATGAAAGTTTTGACAACGAATAAGCAAAAAATTGATAGCAAATGAGTAGGTTCAGCAAGTAGATCTCAAACTCAAAGCCAAATCGCTTAAGCATATTAAGAAGGAATCAACTAACATTTCATAATTCAGAAATTATTGATTTGTGCATAATTTATTCTTTGTTTGCAACAATTTCAGATGCTAAAAATATCATAAACCTACAATTTGCTTCCATTTTCAAACAGTGCATAATTGATTTTGTCAATTAGAGTTGGTTTATGTTATTCTTGAGAAAACATTCCCGGTTGTCAGTATCAATTTAAAAGGGATATTTTTTTCAATATCTATATAAATTAGCTCATTCTTTTCCAGACACTCAAGAAAAAATCTCATCTAAACTAATTTTTTTATTGAAACAGTGTAGAAGTTTTACATGCCAGTATTAAAAAGGGCCTCCATTGTATAGTGTTTATCTTAAAATTTACAAGTTAATTATATTTTTAAATCCGTATGAGACGAGAAGTTTTTTTCTCTTCCCACTACTTTTTATCGAGACAACAGAATTGAATTAATTAAGCAATAAATTAACCACTAATTTAACATATAATGATAGTCACAATACTAATGTAATCCATCCACCAAAAAATACGTAGAGCAAAAAATGATAATCAAGATATGGGAAAAAAGTTTATATTGAAATAACCGACAAAAAAAAAAACGAATAATAATTAAATGTTTTGATGTCTCTGCGGAACAAAAGAGTTCTTTTTTCTTTATTAAGAGGTGTCATAATTTTTTTTAAAAAAAACCATGAGTGGTCAAAAATAGAAATTTCAATACAAAAAGGAAATTTTTTTTTCCTATCTCGTTCAACAGCGAAAGGGTTAATAAAGAAAACGAGAAGTAATTTTTTTTTCTCTGTCAGGAAGTCACGGGCACGCATTTCTATGTATTTTGCATATAAGTGTCGAAACGAGGAGTAAGAAAAAAAAAGCAAATAAAAAAGAAGAGGAAAAAAAGAAGGAAAAAAAAAATCCCGGGGTTTAACATATTCTCGATTGAGCATCAGTGCTTTAGTAGAGGAATTTGGGGGTGTAATCTGGAGCGGTGAGGTGGCTCGAAAGCGTGTGATGAGGCCCCCTACGACATATGCATGACCATGATTAATGCGAGAAAAAATAGTTCCCGGAGCCGGAGGAAAAAGATCGGGAAAACCGGAAGAGCCCACCTGCGGAAGTGTGATACGTATCCGCGGAGATTCCGTGTCACTGTCACGGAGCCGTGATTGATGCGCAGACTGATGCGAGAGGCGCAGCACTTGACGCGCCTCGCTGGCGACCTCATCAGTTGGCTCCAGCTGCACGACCCGGGATTCAGCTAGGGAGAGAAAAGTCTCAGACTGGGATTAGTTAGGGAGATAGGCGAATCAAACTCCCGAGGATGAAAAGAGATGAAATCGTACCCACGCTCTCGCCCTTACCCCCAACTAAGAGAAGAAATGAAAAGAAAAAAAAATTGGGAAGTTGGGGGTGGTAGAAAAAGGAAGAAACCCTCTGTGGATAAAGAGTGATAAAAAGATAAACGCGGCCCAGTATACTACACCCGAAATTGTGTGGATTAAAAAAGAATAAAACAAAACAACATTTTTATCCCTCCGGGATTTTTAAAACCCTTCAACCCCTTTCTTCGTCTCTTTCTCTAAAGGGGGAATTTCGAATGGAATAATATGAAAGTCGAAGTGAAATAATAAGACGGTGAAAACATTCGAAAAAAATATCTCTGTTGTGTGAGGTTTTTAAGAAACATTTTCGGTTTCGAATGGAAGTATTACTGTCCAACTCTCCCCCCCCCCCCTTTTTTTTTTTTAATGTTGTCACAGTTTTTTTAAGAAAATAATCTAGAGATAAAAGTTTGATAAAATTTAGATAGAGTTTGGTAGAGATCTCTCTCTTACTAGTATCTTATGAAGTTAAAATAATGCATGAAGTAGCCAAAAATAGTTCTTGAAATAAATAAATAAATAAAAGAAAAGATGGCTTAAAAGTTAAAAATAATGTTTTATAAATGAAAGAAAAATATATTTTAACAAAATTGTACATTGTTTTTTAAATAAATTTTGATGATTGTTTCATGAGATCATACCTTATTTAAATACAAATATGAATATTCAAAATATTTATCAATCCTTATAAACAACTTTTAAATAAAATAATAACTAGACATTAACCCCTTAACTGCCGCCGTATATATCCGTCTCCTTGAACTAGTGCGTTAAGATCCCCGGTAGTATATATCCGTCTTTCCGAAATACGATCCTTTCCTTTGCGCTGCAATCACTAAAGCTATTCCGAAGGATTTAGAATGCAATAAAATGACCTTGATATTGTCTGCGAAGGATTTACTTGTTTCAGAGAAAAATTTACTTATTTGTATGCCCCCCCCCCCCCATAGACCGCATGTACGCGACTAAAAGAAAAATGGTGGCAATGGGGAGTGAATCACGTAACTTTAAATCAGTATAGTTAAGGAAGAAAAGTACCAGATCCCCTCTACAAAAATTTGAATTTGTTTCAACAATCAAAACTGACACAAAATACTACGATTATATAGAGTTGTAGAGCATCAGCTAATTGCTAAGAGTAGACGTTTAAGAGCGTACTTTATGGGCAATATATAGCAGTCATGGGTCATCAAATCTAAATCAGTTATAGAAAGCATCTATTTAACACAAATATAGTCACACGCGCATTGCTGTCATATTCAGGAATTATACTGTAAACAACTTGTATATATGCACTGGAATTTACTACAGAGTATTTGTAAATCATTGACCATGGATCTCTAGTACAGCATAGTAATTATAAGTCGATATATCAATGTTACAAAAATAATTTTTTTATAATGTATTTACACATCATAGAACCATTATATTTTTTAAATACTGAATATATTATCACAAGTAATTTATACATAAATTGTCAGAAAGTGATTAAATAAGTTTTTTAAATTTTAACACGCTCAAAAAATGTTCACATAAAAAACTTAAAAATTACTTTTTGTGTTATATTACTTTTCAGTGAAGGAAAAATGACAGTGAAATAGTAATTCTAAGCTTTAGTTTAGCAACTTACAAAATTAATTTAAAAATTAAATTACAAACATTATTTTTCCTATTGAAAAATTTAATATTTTTGGAAATGTTCAAGCTGAGGTTCAATATTTTGTGTGATTAATATATATAAAAGCCCCATTCAATTTTACTTTTGTTTAAAAATGTCATTATCTTTACTAAAAGTCCCAAGAATAGACAGGACACTCTTTTTAAATTGAGCTATCGCTTCATATGTATAATGATAGAAAAAATGCAATATTTTTCGAGTTATGTGGGAATTAAAAAACACTTTTATATATATAAAACTTTGAAAATATTTGTTATACCTATATATTTCAGGTTTTTTCCTGTATATATACCAAAATATACAGAAATTCCTCCTAAATAAAAAAAAAATCATTCTTTTCATTCTATAAATGCAATCTTTTTCAGAAAAATAAAAAAGAAAGTTTCATAACACTTTGTTACATAAAGAATATATTCAACACAATACATATTTTTTAAAAAGACAATTCCAAAATACCTATACAAATTTCAACAACTGAAGCTTATTTTTATAACATCACTTAAATCGAAAGCACCATTCTTTCACGACAAAAACGGAAACATAGAATATTCCCACACCCCAGCATCTGCCTTAAGCCAAAATATGGATTCATACTCTCAAATGAATGACTACGTATTAATTCAATTTGTTACTTTTTATCCCCCAAGCGTGCGTGATCCGTCGGTTATTTTTATTTTTATGTAACATCTCGGCTATCACACTGAATAAATGAACACAACGAGCTCTCCGTACCCGATCCGTGTGGGCCGTTACTCCAAGCTCGGTGGGATTTATCTCATTTTATCCCACTTTTCTCTCTCCTCCCTCCCCCATCAGGTGTAAAAATTGCATCATGGAGTTATGACCAGACTAAATGCGAAGTAAATGAGTATAGGTAGGGCTTTTTATGCATTATAGGGTGAAACCAAATAGATGGGGCCTCAGCATGAGCGAAAAGTCTCTTCCTCCACGTCCAATAGCAATGAGAGGAGGTGGAAAAAAAGTCGTCGCTCCAGTGACAAATGGGGCTTTGACTGTGTAACGACCGGTCGACTGACGGGAGGAAAAAGAGATCAGAGCGCGTTAAAGGTGCTCAAGTCTCAAATAGAGAGCGAGAGAGAGTATTTTGATAGAGGATAGATCAGGATATCGCTCCCAACTATCAAATAGGAAAAACGGACCTTCAATGGGAAAACGTAAAGCGGGTTTGATGAAGTGCATGGTGAGGGGGTGGAATAAAGGGAGGAAGGAAGTCGCGCGGCTTCAGGTTGAAAAATAAGACCAGCCTCAGCAGTTAATGGCAGGGTTTGATGATGGGTATATTTATCAACAGTAGCCTTTGCTTGGCGACGACGCTGGCTTTCAACGTAGAGTGATTTTTTTAACGCGCCGGAGACCGTGTGGAAAGGGGAGAAGGAGTAAAATAAATAAGTACTTTGCACTCTTTTATATGCAGCAAAGTTATGTATGTATACATAAATACATGTTGTAGGTGAAGTTTTGAAATTTAAATTTTTACAAGCTATTAGGTGAGACGAGTATAAAATTTTGCTTTAAGAATTTCAAGTCGTTATATATATCAGAAGAATTTCCGAAACATTAAAATGAAAGAAGAAAATGTTCTAATATATTTCAAGAATACAATACAAAATATATTTTATGTAATTCGTATTATTATAAATATCTTAATATTGTGCAACAAAAAAATTGCCTCATAGTTTATTATAATAAAAGTTTTAATAATTGACTGTCAAGGGAAAAAAATTGAGGAATATAAATGTGGAATTAAAGCAGATGTTAAACACACACAGACTATATATCAACTTATATATAACTTTATTTGCGGTTATTAAAAATAATGTGTAAATAATCACGTGATGAGTATTGCTAACAAAACATTGTCATGAATAATAAACTAAATTAAATAAAAAATTTTAGATAGTATCATTTGCTTCTATTTAAATAATTAAGGTAATTAAGAAATAGAACTAAGATGATTTCTTTAATGTTTCAATACACATTATTTAGTATAAAAAAATATCATGAAGGAAAAATAAATAATTCTATGTTTTTACAATATTTTTATTGAAGTACAGGTGGAATTATGCTTACTTGTAATCTGTTTAGTAAAAATGATCTAAAAAAATGTTAAAAATAAAGAAATATCATCAGATAATCACAGCTGCTTAATAGATTTAAAAAGTAGAGTTTATACAAGTGATATATATATATATATGACGTAAAAGGTGCCGCAACAAAAAGTTATTAGAATGAGACGAAAATCTGTAGGTGTGATGCACATGAACTAACAACATAACGTTAATAATATCATATGAATTGAATGTTTTTTTGAGTAAATACAGCTAGAAAAAGAAAATAATATTGCGCTGGACCACCTGTGGCCCTTATGAAAATTGTTATTCGGCAGGGCATTGAATCGTAGAGTTGACGGATGTCCTTTCGTGGGATTGCTTGCCAAACGAGGGATCTGACTTGAGCGTGTTAGATCGGCGAGGTTAGACATGCCTGCTCCCCAGAGCTTAAAAGGGATTTTTTGGGGGAGACATCTGGTGATCACGGCGGCCAGGGAAAAGTTATAATAGCATAAAGACAAGTAGTAGAAAGGAACGCTGTGAGCAGTAGAGAAATATCCTATTGAAATGTGCAGTCTGTATTGCCTGTATTACACGTCGGATCATTGATAAGGATTGATCAGAGGCTATGGGTCCCGATTGGGTGATCATTCGATAATCACGTACAGTCATCGTACTTGATCGATCTCTACCTTCTTGATACTCCCCAAGACCATTATTCGCATATTCCTGCCAACATCCTCGAGTGGTATTGGGGTGGTGTGGTAATTTGGAGAGTTGATGCCAGCCTTGATCATGGTTCAAAACTACCAGGTCCGTCACCAATAGGCCTTGTGTTGCTTTATAGTGCGGCTAGGGGTGTAGCTACCGCCGTATTAATGATACGGGGGCCCCGAGCTACAGGGGCCCCGATATGGGTAACCACAGTCCCACTGACAGGGTTTTCATGTTTAAAAAAGGGCCCCGAAGTAATATTGATACAGGGCCTACTTAGAACTAGCTACGCCAATGAGTGAGGCGTTAATAAGCACTCACTCATCGTTGAATGGTAGCATGGCTTCCGACCCATAGGTCAAATGATTCTACGATTAGACTGCTCTGTTTGATTTAGTCCAAATACGTGCCCTCTATTAAAGAGTGACATCTGCTCATAATGTTTACGAATCCGTCTGCGAACAGTGGTACAATCCATGAGCAGCGACGGAATCCTTTCTCATGGAGGTTGTGTCTTGCTTTATACATCATTCGGAAGCTCCGTTTCAATGCACAGGAGCTCTAGCTAGTTTGTCACAGGTCGTCAATAGCTAATGATTTGAATATTCTATCGTAATATATTTGCATAACTGATTTCGTTCCATTCGGATAACTCCTTTTTGGTGCGTCGCATTTTAAGTTACAGTGTGTGTGTGTGTGTATATATATATATATATATATATATATATATATATATATATATATAT
>BMAV01002554.1:598853-618802 GCA_019973955.1 Trichonephila inaurata madagascariensis | reverse complement strand
TATATATATATATATATATATATATATATATATATATATATATATATATATATAATGTGTGTGTGGGTATGTATAAATCTCTAAATTAAATTTTGAAAATGTAAATAAAAAAATTATTTTAATACACATGTAAATAGAATTAATTAAATGTACTATCTTACATATAAAGAGAAGTAAAGGTGTTATAAAGTAATTGAAATGCAAAAATTTTTTCCAAGATATTTTTACGAGCATTTGTCGAATTTCAATCCCAAACATAGGATTATAAGATCATATTTTTTAAAAGATTTGGAAAATTATTTTACTGGTTTTGAAATGCGTGCTGTTTTTGTATTTTTTTCATAACCATAAACTATATTTAAACATTTATGGATTCAAAACGTATGTGATTTTTTTTCAGCATTTCGGGGGGGAAAAAGTTCAGCCTCTACTATTTTAAATTAAAAAAAAAAAAACTTTTTTCAATTTTTTTTATTCTAAAACCTTTTTATTTTTTTTAAATACATAGAAAAAATAAAAATCTAAGAATACTTTTTTCGAAAAAGTTTTTCATTGGGATCTATTCGTATTTGTGTTCTGTTCAGTTTTGAAGACCTCAAAAACGTATACGGAAAAGTTCAGAAAAGGGAGCGAGAAATTGCCATTTTTCTGGCAAAATCAGAGTGATGAAGGTTTAAAAAAAATACAGGAAAAGATCGGATGAAAGACAGAACGCTCATCCGCCATGCTGTCTGTGGAGTTCTGACGTCACCGAACTTTCTAAAAGCAATGAGAAAGGTTGCCACTTTTTGGAGAGATATCGCCATATACTTGGCACATATTTTTGCTCATTATGAATGTTAACTAATCTTAATTATATATAAAAAAAAGAGAAAAAAAGAAAGGGAAAAAAAAAGAGAAAAAGTTTGGAATAAAAAAAAGATATTTTTTAACTGAATAAGGGGCAAATATATCTGCAAAAATAACTGCTTAGAAAAATTGAATTGAATTCTTGTAATAAATCGCTTTCAACAATAAAAAAAACAAAAACTATTTAGGTTAAATGGAAATACGATTAAGCTTATTCTAAACACGCGCGGGACAGAGACACAATTTGTTAGTAATTGTTTACATGCATTCGCCTTTAAGGAATTAATTTTTTTGCCGCTCTAAATTAAAGAAAAAAAAGAGAATCCATAAAAAATTAATTTTAGATCTAAATCTACATAGGTAAACCTCAAACACAATTTTAAAAATAAGGATAAAAAAAAATACAGAAAAACTTGGGTGATATTCTCAGAGCTAAAAAAAAAAGAAGAAAAGCTATAAAACAACGAACATCAAAATTAAAACAAGATTAGGCGCGAAGTTTTTTGATACACGTATCACAGAGAAGCATCTAAAAGGGTCTTCTTTCTAGCACTCTCGCCTACTGCGTAACTTTTTCCTCTAATATCCTCCCTGAAATCACGCCAACGTTTCCCGATGGCGACCTATTCCATATAGAAATCCCATCTAAAAAACAC
Source organism: Trichonephila inaurata madagascariensis (assembly GCA_019973955.1). Taxonomy (NCBI): domain Eukaryota; kingdom Metazoa; phylum Arthropoda; class Arachnida; order Araneae; family Nephilidae; genus Trichonephila; species Trichonephila inaurata. The sequence goes on along the minus strand of BMAV01002554.1, from coordinate 617,297 downwards.
AGTAAGCCAAATGGCGAAATTTGGCTTTTAAAATACGCGCCCATCGTTGGTAACCTTGGGCGTGGACAGTGGGTAGCGTTGTCCAATGGGAAGAAGCGACCAGCACTCGTGCCATAAATCACAGCAGTGACAGATATTTGACAGCCGATGATGGATGTCCGTGCATAGTAAATGGCGCATTGATTTCTGTCCCTCCCCCCCTACACCAACAAGCTGGGGGGGAAGCGCCTTTATTCAGCCGTCAAGATCGAGTATAATGGATGGCTTTTCCAAACCCTGGGGGTCACCAGCGATGTACTTCTTACAGCCTGCCTGCGACAGTCATCTTAACGAGAATATAAGAAGGCTGGCCTGCCTTCGCTAATATCCTTGTCGGATTGGGGGGTGGGGTAAAGGGATTTTGGTACTGGGGGGGAGGGTAGCTCTGACTCGACTAGGGATTGTCTCGAGTGACCTATCACTCGATTTTTATTTTCTACACGCATTCAGGGGACGAAAACTTTGGGGACGATTTTCTTTGTGGGCTACTTTTTTTTTGTTGTTGTAGTGAAAACTTTGTGGATTTCACTTTTACATATCGGTAATAAGTGCACATTTTGTTTGTTTACATATTTTTAATGGGTGGTTGTAAAAGGCAAGTCTCGAAGGTGTAAATTCAAAATCGAGGGATTTTTTTTAGCAACCCTTCCCCGTCTAAATGACCTCGAATTTTGTTGAATTAAAAGTGTCAAAGACAACTTGCAAGCCACTCTTGTTGAAGGAGCGTGAAAGGGCGTATCTGTCAAACGGAGCGCTAGTACGCTATTTCGCGTGTCACGTAAGAAGGCGCTTTTTATAACCAGCCCTGCCGCATTACAAAAGCAATTCTGTCCGAGAGTGAAGTTGTGGCACCAAGGGGCGTTACGAAAGTATCTAAAAATTTGAACGACTTGAGTAGGAAAAGTTTTGAACTGTTTTCTTAATAGATAATCCCAGCTGTGATTATAAAAAGTAAAAAGAAAAAAAAATTCTTTAATTAGTGCAATAATTAGGGGAAAAAATGATAAATCTTTAAAAATATTTTTTCGATATTTCATTACTGTATAATGTGTTATCGACAATGGTACACAATACTTTTCTTTTTTTTTTAGAAAAAATTTTTTTAATTGATTAGTTTAATTTTTCAAATATTTTTAAATATTTTCAAGTAGGTACTAGAAATTAAAAAGCATATGTAGTTACGTTGGAAATAAATTCCGCAAAAATATTTTATAATCACTGATTTTTTTTTCCATCTTGTATGCAAAAAACAAATTTTTCGAATTGTTTATTTTAAAAAAAATTGAAAGTTATATAATTCTTTTAACTAGAAAATATTTCGATAAACATTACAAAGAATGGAATAAAATTGGTAATTTCCAGGGGGGGGGGAGGGAAGAGAGGTAATATGCAATATTTTACACTTTAATTTAAAATAAACATTTCAAAGCCAGCACGTGAAATAGGTTTCATTAGACGCGCGATTTTCAGTTCACAATTTTGGTTAAAAAAGGGGAAAATCTTTCAAATTTCTTGCTGTAAGTGCTTATGTGACTATATCATCATAACGATTTTTAAGAAAAGCATATAAAAATGTTTTAATACTATAATTTTTTTTTGTTCTATTGACACTACCTTTTCAGCATAGTTATTATTCGTTTAAAATCAGTCTAGTTTAAACTCATTTTTTTTAGCTTCTTTTAAATCCAATTCCCATATTTTGAAATTCGAAAAGAGTTTCCAGTAGATCAGTGTGGCGTACACAGTCCTCTCTTATAGGAGGGGGATACTTTCTAATAAATATGTAAACGCAAAGGCCGAGCAATGGCGCACTCAGGAATTTTTCAAGGAGGGGGGGGGGGGGGCGAAAGTCCTTCATTCTCTCGTATCATACCCCAATATTAATATTCTTTTGATTTTGTCGATTGTCGAAAACGAAAAACAGTAAAAAATAAATTAGTAAATATCTAATTAGCACTTGTTAAGTATTTTTATTAATTTATTAAGTATTTGTTATTAATAATTAATACAATTAATTATACGTGCTATACGTACGTATTTTACGTACTATACGTACGTAAATTTTACGTACTATATACAAATATTTATAATCAGTCGAAAAAAAAATCTAATGTGATGGGGGGGAGGTCCGGACCCAGTACCCCCTTCTTTGTGTGCGCCACGATGGCCAAGGGGTATTTTCTTTGGCAAAAATTAAAAATTTGTTGGTCTGTGGGGAGAAACTATGCCCCCCAAATCCTCCATTGAGTACGGGAGGATCCCCCAACACATAAGCAAATAATTTTCATTTATGTCGGCTCGGTGGTTTAGAGGTAGAGTGCCCGTTTCGAAAGCTTAAGGTTGCGGGTTCGATCCTGGCTGGCGTCACTTGACCATGGTTCAAAATTACGTGGTCCGTCGCCAAAAGCCCTCGTGTAGCTAAACAGTGCGACGTTAATAATCACTCAATCGATCCTGGCTGGAGTCGATAGATTTTCTGGATGCGAAAATGGTAAGCATGCATGTCATATGATTATGTGGGATGTAAAAGATCCTTTAAGTATCAATTTGGCTCTCTGAGACACTCTCAGCCAAATTAAATTACGACAACATTTAGCATTCGACGAGAGCTTAAATTAAATTAATTCAAACGTTCAAATTTGGTAACGAATGCCGCCACTAGTTGGTGCCATCACTGAAATGGCTGTCCCATTTGGAGATTTGCCGTGTCTGTGCAAAGGCTTGGTTGCTAATATGAAGACCATTAGGGGAAAAAATAATTTTAATCTGAAACTTTTTTCGATAGAATAAGGACTTAGGAATGTTTTTTCGTGGTCTATGTTTGTGTTTGTTTCGATATTTGTCAATAGTTAAAAATAATTCTAGCTAAAACTTGACTCAATTTGAGACCTTACATCGAAGTTTTTTTTAAAAAAATGCTAGATTAAGCAAAGCTCAATTGCAATACGTCAAAAATGGCCATCGGCCATAAATTTCGAATATCAGCAAATGTCCCATACCAAGACGAATGTTCGGACGATTGATCCCAGTTCAAAAGTTTCATTTACTGTATCACGGTCTAAATTTATTCTCTAAAAAACAATATCTCCGTTCTTCGTGATTGAGAACCAGTTTGGGACGTGGGGGATGAAATATCGGGGAGAAAATTGAGTAGAAAAAAAGAAAAGGGTAAGTAAAAAAAGAAACTTGTCACAGAGGTTGGTCGTGGCACACAATAGCTATCTTAATGCACTTACTTTACACGAGTGAATGCTTGGATATTGATTATCAATTTTTGTCTCTTTTCCAAAAGAACAAGTTGTTAGCTGTATGTGAAAAAGATGGACTTTTACCAATTTTAAAAAAATCTAGTTAAATCCTTCGTTATTCTTTTCTCATTTTTTTCCACCAATTTTCTATACTTTCAACTTTTGTACCATAAATATAAATGTAAAAAAATTGTTTAGGTTGCCATAATTTTGGAATAATTTGGAAAAGCATAAGGCAAAATTGAAGTTTGATTAAGATGTGGATCAATTCACACTAACTTTTTCATCTGCGATAGTGACATTTGTTGCGCATTTATAGCTTGTATTCAAACGAAGCATGTGGATAACTATTGCAATAGCTATAGTGAATAGCTATTGAATTTATTTTACTATTAAAAATTCTATATAACTTTTTAAAAATATATATATTTGCGTCGAAATTTAATAAAGCTTATGATTACAGTAAATATTTGTTGATTAATAAAAATTCGCCTTTTAATTGAGAAAATAATTTTTTTTAAGAAATTAAATTAAGATTTAATTGTATGGTAAGTGTGAACATTTTATGAAATGTAGGTAACTTTTAAGTTTCGAATAATTTTATTTTCATTTCATATACTCTAATCATAAATCTTAAATATTAAATTAAAAGTTTATAAAGATTTTATTATTCCGCATTGTTAATTTATAAAATAACTTTTTTCATAAAAGAAACTTAAACTCACAGTAAAACAAATCCTGAGAATTCTTGCAACTATATAAGCAATTTATACTGCTTAACAATCATAACTGCTCAGCCGTAGAATTACAAAAAAATTAAATAAAATTTTAATCCAATTAGTTTTCTACTTTTTTTGTCTCTTGTTCGCCAAATTATTCCTTTTTATAACTAGAAAAAGAATTTAAACTTTGTAATCTTTTTTTTTACTGAGTTTCATTAAACTTTATGCTATAGAAATCATCAATAAACATTCTAAAAAGTTATTATTAGTCAAAGAAAAAGCTGATCACAAAACAAAACAGCAGAATTTGTAAAAAGTTTTCCGGAGTTTATTGGTTATTATGCAGCTAACATTTAAAAATTTCGAACTAAATTAATTTAATGTAATGAATAAACCAAACTAATTCTCGCACACTTTCTATTAGTTAAATTATAAATACTTTTTGCGAGTTCTAAGGCTTAATTGTGGTTTATTATATACACTAGTTTTTACTCAATCTCAATTTGTTTTTCGAAAGTCTAAATGCCTATATATATGTATGCATGTATAACATTATTTTTCCTTTTTTATTACTTTAATTCTATTTTCCGTCTTTTCAATTATTAGCATGAATTTAAATTTCAAAGCAAGTACTTACAGTTTTTATCCGAAAGGAAACTTTTGCCATTAGCAACATTAAAGACGTTTTATTTATAATAAAGTAAAAAACAATAATCTTCATTAATTATTTATTTTGTTAATTTGTTACTTCGTTTTTTTTAAAAAAAATAAAATAAATATTAACAAAACTATTTTTTTTTAATTCAGTGAGTTTTTATATAATTTCCTAATATATTTCAAATTCTCCATTTATTATAACTGGTTCATGTCTTTTGGCTTAGATGCCTTAAAGAAATGCAGAATCGGCTTAAATTTTCCTCATTCTCCAGACATCCCAAACACTATCATGAATTTGATCATAAAAATTCATCAAAGTGAATAATCCAATTAAGGTATTGTATTTTCAGAAAAATTGCAATTAATTACCTGTGTGTAGGCGAGTGTGTTGTTGAACGTGTGAGAGTTGTTTAAAGCGCCTGTCACAATAGGAGCATTTGTAGGGTTTTTCCCCAGTGTGGATCCTTATGTGTTGCGTTAACTGATGATTGGAGGAGAAAGACTTGAGACATTGCTGGCACTGATGGGGTTTCACTTCTCCTCTGTGGATTTCCCTTGCATGGTGCTGCATAGCCGACTTGTGCAGGAAGATCTGTAAAACAAATAATACAATAAATCACTTTTAGTAATGTTAATATACGTATTGAAAAGAAATAGTGATTAGGGTTTGTTATACAAGTTGTTTTAAGCTTATAGTATTAGGTTAGGGGTAGATAGGGCACAAAGAGACAAGCACAGATAAAGCGCTAAAGGACACTTCCCAAGGAAGGCAACAAAAACATTGCTCACATCTGTCACCTTTTGTACCATGGACCACCATTGAGAAGAATGTGAACACGAAACAGGGTAAGACCCAGATCTATTACATGTAACGGGCTGCAGAGAATAATACAGTGAAAGCTCAAAGGATGTACCAAGAGCACTTTCCAACAAGATGGGTCTCTGATGTGCAGTTGGGGTTCAGATTCAACAACTCTGTGAAAGAGACTCTGTTCTTAGGTTTCAAGTAGTATATCGGTCTTGGAAGGAGTTTAAGAACACTATTCGTAATGGACAGCATTCGAGATGTAGTACATGAGCGTTGTCTAAGCTGCTAACGTGTTCCATCAGATTTTGTATAGCGACCATTGCAATAGGAAGAAATGCACGTAAACATGTGCACAAGTTAGTTTCATACGTGTCTTTTCATTTCGTTTTTGTCTACTATTTCTCATCGTTTCATGCAGCAGAAGCATCGTCCATTAGCTCTTTACTGCTTGAGTTCTGACCATGAACTGTATGAAGATTTTTGCTTCTCTAGCAGGGGCGTAGGTACAGCCGTATCAATGATATGGACCCTCAAGCTACAGGGGCCCCAAAATGTGTAACATTCTGCCACTTCGAAATAAGTGTCATTTATTTCTTTTCCAAAAAAAAGTCCCCCAAAGAATTTTGATACAGGGCCCATTCAGGACTAGCTATGCCAGTGTTCTCTATGTCTCTATGTTCTATCATTCTCCGTAACGCATGCCACGCCAAGAGCCCCTTGTACTCTATTTTTCTAAATAATTTCTAATATTAAGAACTGAAAAGTGCAACGCTTTTTAAATTATTAAATATATATTTCTTCTTAACTAATTAATTTTCAATAAAATTTAATCAGAAGATTTTAATTAACTATACTTTTGCAGTTGATATTCTGTTTCTCTCAAGTAGTTACATTTATGAGTATTCTACGCATTATGGACTGCTACGCTTCTTATTTCAGTTTAAAATTTTACACTATTTTATTCCTTCATGCTTTTGTTTCTCCTTTCAATTATTTTATGAAGACGCGCTCGGTAATATTGAGCAAAAAGGGGGGGGGGAAGTGGCTTTAAAGCATGTTTAACCCTTCAGTTCTGTCCTAAGTCTGAACAATCTAATTAAATGTTGAGTTCCATATTGCATTTGGATTTGCTTTCTCATACTGGGTTTTTTTTTCATTTATTGAACAATAAACTTTCTTAATTTACTTGCTCCCTCATCCTAAATTCCTATTTGCAATTAAGCTATTTGTATTAAGCTATATAGCTTGAAAATCAAGAGGAAAAGAGAAATTGAGTCAAATGGACAAAAATTTAAAATATTATGTTCTCCAGAGAAGAGTTACTGGCTGAGGATAATATAAAGGCGGTCATATATATAATTATTGAATATATAGATAAAAAAACATTACATATAGATGGATTATAAAATTGTTTAAGGTGTACCCTTCCTCCAACTTGCTTCCTTTTAAATTTTATTGATATTTATTCAATTAGTTTACTCACTTATATAAAATTCAGAAAATAATACGACATATACTTTGATGAAAATAATTAAACTGTAATCTATAAATAATAATTTATGTCCAAATTATAGAAATTGGATTAGATTTTTATATTATACTAGCTTTCTGCAATTGCAATAATTTTTATATTCGCCATTTTTTTTTTTTATATATAAAAATTTACAAAAGTAAGAAAACAATTCGAGAGAAATTCCCATCTAGAATCAACAAATTCAAAGGACAATTTCTGTGTCACTCAACACTGGATTTTGTCTCAAATTTGGCTAGTAATTTTTTCTCTTAAAAATCATAAGTAATTGTAGAACTCGAGAGGAGATTTATAGTTCTGAAAGAAACAGATCAATTTTATTCATAACATCGTGAAATAAAAAGGCTTATTCTTCCCGTTTTGTTAAAATTGTATCAATATAGATAAGAATAAAAAGGGAATTTTTTTTTTTACTTTAATAGAAAAATATGATTTTAAATAGCACGCTGTTAAGAAGGTTATTTCTTTCAAATGTAAACTTTGAATAAAAAAAAATCTAAAAAGTCTGCATTGAAGAAATTATTCAAGAATCAATTTAATAAGCAAGTGTTAAAAAATCCTTGACAAAATCGCTTTTCTTATAAAGCTTACGAACTTATAAGAGTTTCACTTGTGACTGAAAGCACCTTTTTAGAATTTGAGGGGTGAAGGAGAAAAACATAATTTCCTGAAACACAATAAGGTAAAAAAAAAATATCTTGTAAGAATTTAAGGAAGAAAACCCTTGTTTTACACCTCATTTCCCCTAAACAGATCAAAAGACTCCAATTTATGAAGACCAACTTATTTTTGAACGAGAAAAAAAGTCTTCCTACAGAAAACTTCTTTCTTTCATTGTTCCTTAGCTGGTAGCTCTTCTCCAGGTTGAATTAGATGTGACCGATAACAAGGCCTTTGGGCGAGTCTGCAGCCTGGAGCAGTTTCAGATTAAGACAAAAGAAATGATGGAGCGGCAAAAAATAATAATAATAACGTAAAGATGTTTGTTTGTATATATGTCTTGTTTAGGACTTTTTTTTCATCTACCTCCGCTTTTTTTGTTCTGTTCCTCCGTAGCTTAACTCTATTTTGTCCCGGGTATTGACAACAATGAAAATTACAACTCGTCAGCTTGCCGTGCAATAATGAGGTTCGCCGTCTTCCCCTAAAAATATTTTTTCCCCTTCCTCCTTTATATCTTACCTCAAGTCTGATCAATTCCTCCTCCCTCCATCCCCAATCCCCATTTATCCGCGAAAGGACAAACGAATGAAGTCCCGCTGATCTGTGGAATCTGATGCCCCCGTGTCTTCATCCCCTAGAGATTGGACTAGTTACAAACAGTTCATGCTGTCGCACTTTTCACCTTTTCATTGGGGTACCTATTACTTTTCTTTTCTCCGGCTTTCACACATTGTGTTTGAACCGTTTCTGACAAATCTTGTTAGGGCAAAGAGTCTGTATTGCGAGCTGCAATTCACAGACAAACACCAGAAGCAAGCCGGGCTAAGCTTTTTGGGAGAGGGAGAGTTTTTCGTGTAAAGGTAAAGCTGGCTTCGGCTTCATTTTTGCTCTCAACTAATTTGAAGCGGCTTAAGGAAGTGTCCTTCTTGCGAGCTGAAGATAGGTGAGGATTTTACTGGGGTGGTGGTTCTGTTAGGAGATTGTGGCTCTGCTGCGTGGCTGACAGCTTTTCTCAAGTTTTGCCACCTTTCCTTTAGGTGGATATTCTTTCTTTCGGGGGTAGGATTAACTAATCTTCATCTTGGGGCTCGTAGGAGCGGAAGAAAATGACAAATTATTCGAGAATCGCTTAATAATCATTTGTGCTCCGTTGGCGATTAGACATCGGGAGACTGTTGGACAGCAGCCTAAACCGTAGGATTTCCATAAATATTAATCAATGAATGGTTTTGACAGGAAGATTCCGATGGACGCTCAATTACAATGATACAGGGGATCTACGAAATGAGACATAATAGATTTTGCAATCGGATTTGTAATGGGGGAGTGCAGAAAGGTATCTGATCTATTTCTATTCGTACAGAACAGCTGAATCATACTACCTGATCACCATTAACTTTGTGGTTGAGGTATGAGAGTATATTCAAGGAAGAGATATTAAAAAAGTTGAGATTAAATATCTAACCTTTTTTACACTCCATCCATGTATAATTAATTAAATCTGAAAAAATATTATATTCTCAACAATGCTCTATTTTTTGGTGTAAATTTGAGATATATATATAAGTACGAAATGAATCAAATAATATAATTTTTAATAGTGTATAAAAATTGTCGTCACTTTCTAATTCAAGTTACTTCAATATGATACAAAAAAAAATCATTAATTTTAACTGAAATTTTATCCTTTGTTTGATTTCAATAGGTTTTTAAGGTATAATTTTGGCAAGAGTTTACAGAAAAAATATTTAATAAAGAGGTTTTTGACATTACAAATTACCAAAGAAGGTATTGATTCTGATGTGATAAAGAATGCATTCCTCAATATAGAAATATTATAAGAAAAAATATTGAACTAAAAATTATGAAATAAAAAATCTGTATTTTAATTTCAGTACTTTTAAACACAGTACCATTTAAGTCACAAAAAAGTAGTCTAACCCTTCACTAAACTGCTGGTTAAAAGCAGATACAGTAAAATTTTTGTGAGTAAAATACATTGGAAGTTTTTTAAACATGAAAAAGAATTTATTTAATAAAGCGCTTTTCATGTTTGTTTTTCAAGCGTTTGTTTTTAATATTTATCTTCATTATTTTATTTGTTATCGACTAGAATTATTCAGTTTTATTAATAAAAATCCGTTTAAAATTTGGAAATCCGTGGTTTAATAACATATTTTTTAATGAGATTAACAATATGAATACATATTCAGTAAAAATAGTGATTTTTTTTGAAGAAGGGTAAAATTGTATTTCGTATTTTTTAAACTGCCATCGAGCTTAAATTAATTTATTATGAAATAAAAAAAAGTTAACTGACTTCTTCATCGGTAAGCGAAGCTGACATCTTGCAAGTATAGCTTGAATTTCTTCTCCCTCCCCCACCTTCTATTAATAAGGATTATCATAAACTCATAGTTTATAAGTAGTTTTTACAATCAAATAATAGGTTAATTTAATTGGATATTAAATCGAAGCACATTTGTTTGCCCCAATTATTTTATAATTTAAAGATAACTTTAAAATATCAAAGTTTTTTATAATGCCTTAATAAATATATATATATCTAAAAAACAAACAAACTCGCATCATTCAACATTGCATAAGTAATCATGACTTTAGAAGATTTAACTTGAAGTAATATTTCCCATAAACAGTAACTGATGTAAACTTTTTTGACTAACTAGTTAATTAAATTAAGATCATTTGTGTGGAAAAAGAAAATTTGTCGTAAGTGATTCAAAAGTTCTGGATATAAGTTCTGATACATATTGATGAAAAATAACAGTTATTTTATATTAAAACTTGCTCTAAACTAAAATAACTTATTTGAATTTTTTATCGAAAATTATCATTGAAACTGAATGCTTAATAGAAACCCTTTTCAGTGATGAAGTTATAGAACCCCCTTTACAAATAAAAACAGAGTGTTGAAAAAAATCATGTTGTTAACAATAGATTGCCCAAGGAAGTCCTTTTGACTGCTTTTTAATTTCAATTAGAAAAACAATTGCATATATAATGAACAATTCCTTAGTTTTTTAGAATACATTTTTTTCCAAATGAAGTAAATTTTTTTTATTGATAATATTTACTAATAACTTGTTACATGACTGTAAATAACAAAAAATATTAAAAGTTAATTTTAAACAGATTTCTTCACACATTAATCATTCTTTCACAATGCAGTCATTTTGACTGCTTTTGGGGAATATAGGTATATACTAAGTTTCAGTCTTTCTAGTGTTAAGCAACTTAAATATTTACGTTTCTCGTCTAACCCTTTTCACTATAAAAATGAGCAAATATTTAATCATATATGTAAAACAATTGATAAAATTATTATATACCTAAAAATATAATTATGAAACAATTCTACTGCAATTGATAACTCTAGATACCAGAAATATAACTTAAGCTGGAAAAAGCAACAATTTTCTAATCGGTTCTACAGAAAAGCAAGAAAAGAAAGAATCCTTCTCTTTGGATCATTTTAGGAGAAAATAGAGCAATAACCATTTTGCGAGAGGAATCAGTTAGTCGACTAATTCTCACCGGCTCTGAGTCTCGAAAAGAGAGCTTATCTCAGAAAGAAACGACTTTTTCAGTAGAAATTTTTCGAAGCTTTGAACTCTGATTAAACCTTGTCTGTCATAGTAAGCTACCTTGACATTCGAGATAAAGCGGAGAGTCCGACTTGGTCAAAGCAGTTCAATAGAAGAGTATAGAAACAGAGAAGGAAAAGAAAGCGTAGAAAGAAATAAAAAGGTTTAAAAAATTTACTGGTGGTATTTTATTTTTTGAGGGATATTTCAAGGAGCTAAATGATCGTAAAATCATTGAAGGTTTTTATAATACCAGGAATTGTTCCGGATATTTTTCGACGCTTCGAAGAAAGCTAATATTTTGCTTACTTTTTTGTAGACAAACTTTCGTACTTTTTCTGTGTGTTTCAGCATTAATAAGGTTTTAAAAGGTTTTTTTTTGCTCAGTGCTGCTTTTTATTTAAAAAGAGTTTCATCTCTGTAATTTTTTTTATTTAAAAATGCTTTTATTTGAGCGAATATATCTTAGTTTCTCATAAGGTTTGAAAGGGCATGAAATTGAAGGAATTATGAAAAAAACTCTGGTTTCTTCTGTTTAAATTTTTAAACAGTTTATGTTCTTTTCCGAATTACTGATTTAAGAGACATGGAATAATTTTAATAGAATAATTACATAATGTGCCCCATTACTATGATAAAAAAAAGGTGTCACAGAGGCCCTTATTTAAATTTTTTAAAACCTTTTTTCCGCTGTATATATGCATCATACTGTGATTTTCTTGTCCTTCATTTTAAAAATATAACAAGTTTTTTTAAATGTTATTCAAAGTAATGAATTAAGAAATAATAAGGAATAAAAAGAAAAACACTATTGATTCCATTTTATTTGCATTTACAATGATTCTTTGATTTTATCCTAACATTTATTGCATTATTTTCACTGAATAAATAAATAAATAAATATTACCTACAGGTTATTATCCTAGAATACTTATAATTCGACCAAAATCTTTTAACTTTATTTAAATTCAGAATTTATGTCTTAGTGAGTGTTTATTAACGTCACACTATAAAGCAACACAAAGGTTTTTGGTGACGTAACTGGTAATTCTGAACCAGGGTAATGACACCCGAGCTGGTAACCCTCTTCAAACTATCGCACCATACCAACGGGAAGACTGAATCTCGACGTATTTAGCGTACATTTAGCTCCTGTACACAACTGGTCATCAGTGACATTAAGGCTCGGACTCATGGCAAGTTGGCCACGAGTTCGTGACCATAACCACTAGGCTACAGTGGCCTCAGAACTTATGTCTGAAGTAAGAAATTATACCTAAAAGGTTTCTCGAACTTAAACAGTTAAGAATAGTACAATTATTCTTAATTATCTTAGAAATTAGTAATCATGTTTTTAAATAGAAATTCGTTATATTTTACACTAGGAAAGCAAATATACATTTTCCACAAACTATACAGGGTTTCCCGGAACTTGATGATAAGCGGGCACTAGGTGAAAGGTAGGGTCATATCTGTTCTGGGAAAATTTAACAAAAAAAAAAAAAAAAAAATCCCCTAGCACTTGGTTAAGTGAGGACGAGCACATTTTTGAAAATGTGAAAATTGACACCCTTCATCGTATCATTAGCTACTGTAACCATAAATTTCACAATGATTATTTCTCTAACGTGATCTTACAAAGCCGAACTGTTAATCGCAATCCCAAGTCGGACAAAAACATTTGTTGGTATAATTAAAATTGATGCAATTTGTGTGAGTCAGGGTTTGACAAAAAGATGTCACCTAACTTTGACTCTTGACAAAAAGAAAAATACTACACACAACCCTAGCCAAGTTTCTCAAAAAAGTTGGCCTTTTAAGCTAAGATTCCGAAATGGTACATCTCTTCTTTTCTATGCATAGAGATTTTTTTTTATTTACAGAATATCTTCACTTTAAAAACACTTCTGTTGATACCTTCCATCACATCATAATATTCTTACGGCAAATGCCACTATTTAAAAGTGATTTTTTTTCCCGCAAGGTGATTTTTCACAGTCGTGCTATTAATCACAATCCCAAATGGAGCGAAAACCTTTGCTGGTTTAGTTAAAATTAAAGTAGTTTTAGCCGGTTTGAGAAAATGATGGAACCGAATGATGGAATGAACCCCACTTTAACGCTTCATAAAAAGAAAAATATTACACATTACTCTATGCAAGTTATTTCAAAAAGGTGACCCATTTTATGACAATTCAAAAATGGTATAACACTCGCTAAATTTCTCTCCATAACAATCATCGCCTTTTTGTTTTCTTTCTTTTTATTATTATTTTTTTATTTTCCCAGAACAGATATGACCTCACCTTTCACCTCGTGCCCGCATATCTATAAGTTTCGGGATACCCTGTATATTTCTTTAAAATTAACAGTAAATTTTATGCATTACGAAATGCTCTTCTAAAATGCATTTAAATATTTAAATTCCAATTCTAGAAATAATTTTAAATTAAAATAATCTGAATCGTAACAAATTTCAAAAATAAATAAATAAATAAATAAAAATTGATCAAATTATACATGTTGAATTGTTTTATTACTACAGCAATTTAAGTTCAGTAAATCCCTACAAGCGATCTATTTGGCTAACCGTAATTCTTACATGCTCAATATAATAGATGAAATACACTTCACTGGTTAACCCTTCTACTACAGTAAAGAGAGCGAGAGATTAAGAGTCTTTTAATAGAGATCCCACTCAGCAAAGTGGACTTGATCCATTCGTGGTCAAGAGCTAAAATGAAAGGTAAGAGCTACACTTGAACATGCAAGGTGGTTTGTTACTTTTATTGAGGCTTTTGTATATTTATTCAGCAACGTTTATCAATATTATTCTATCAACGTGTTCCCAATTTCTAAGCGTACTCACTACTTCATGAATATAAATTACGTTAATTCTAACTGGTCAGAAGAAGAAAAGACTACAAGTTAAATCTATTTAAATTCATTCTTTACTGTTGTTGAATAAGCTGGCGAGCACTTGATTTAGAATGTATACAGAACTACTTCATTAGTTACAGTGATGAAATTAATTTAGATGGCTCAATTATTTGAAGAGAAATGAGGTTGTATTGTTGATTTAGCGTTGTTTGTCTGTAGGTTAAATATTTATCTATTAATGCGCAATTAAATGAGTTCCTATCATATTAGTCATTTGCACTATCGATGCTTAATATTGAAATATAGATAATAAAGCGCTGCGACTTTGTTAAAAAGACGACGATTCATAATAAATTTTTTTCTGGTCCAGTTTTTCTTTCATTTATTAGAAGGATTCCAAGGCGCAATTGGAATTCCAAGTATGAAAAATCTAATTAATTGTAAGTCAGTGAAGGGGAAAAAAATTGTGTGCTGCTCTTTTTTATAAATGAAATGGAATTGCAGATGAATTGGTGTAAAAGATAGTATGTAACAAAATCTGCAGAAGACAAAACAAGTTTATTTAGTGATTTAAAGAAAGATTGTTTCATTTTTTAAAAAAATATTCTTATACGAGATTATTCAAGAATAAAAGATAATTGTTTTGGAACAACTATCATCAGCATATATATATATAATTAAAATTGTTCCCCTGAAGAGAAAAATAATTATGAATTCACGATTATATATGTGTGTAGCAAATTCATTCCGAAAATGCATCATTGTGTAATGCGCTATAAATATGTGTTAGTATGGTTTGATATATCACAGTGTATTATAAATAATAATTTTTCTGATTTGTATTTTAATTTATATTTATAATTTTTTGATTAGCCATACATGTAATCTTTTAGTAAATAACAGGATCAGTATTTACAAAAAGCGAGATTTTATCGTATTATCTTTAAATAATATTTTTATCTCACATCTATATCTTTCAGGTGAATGAGAGAGTTATATTAACGTCGCACTATAGAGAAACACGAGGGCTATTGGCGACGGAACTCGGAATTTTGATCCTTGGTCAAGTGACGGGGACAATACCTGACCTGACACCCCCTCTCCTAACACACCAATGGGAGGTCTCTAAGCCTCGACAGATTTAACGCGTACAACGGATTCCTCTACACAGCGGGTCTTCAATGACACCAGGAGACTCGAGCTCACAACACTCCGGTCAAGAGTTCATGACCAGAACCACGACGCTACCGTGGTCATTTCAGATTAATGTTATATATTTAGCAATAGAATTTTGAAATCATTTGAAGAAGATTTAAGCTAGAATCGTTCTAAGATTTATCGAAGAGAAATACGTTTAAAAATTGTTCGTAGTTTTATGAACATCAAAATTAGGCACTGAGCGTCATGATGAATGAATTAAAAGCTGTGCAATATATTTTAAGATAAAAAAATATTTTTATTGACATTTTAATCAGTACTAATATAAATTTCTGTACATAAGGGAATTACAGTCGAGCCTCCATATAACGAACCTCTATATTGCAAATTTTTCTATATAGCCAACTTTTTCCTGGAACTAAGAACATTTCACGATTTTCGTCGTAAAATAACCTTTCTATAGCAAAGTGCATTTTCCATATAACGAACTTTTTCTTTTATGATTCAATTTTTTCTCCTATATTTAAAGTATTTCTGAACATTTCAAGTTATTCTCTCTTTAACACATTTTATGGTGGTCATAAATCTTGAACTGGTTTAATTAGATCCTAACTCAGCGAGAGCAATAGAGTTCTGGACGTTTTATCCAAGAAATGGAACCTTTACCCCCCTTTCTCCAGTCCACTAGAAACAACTTCGATATCCCCTTTCACACTCAGTGGAGTTGTCCCATGTCCCTGTGTTCTAGTTATAAAATAATGCGTGTTTAATATTACTTGTATGATTTAAATTAGAAAATGGCCTTCAAATTCATTAATTTTAATATAAAATTATTTTCTTAATATTGAAAATACAGACATTCGACATTGTTTTTTCTTGTTTTCTTTGCAGTTTTCTTTCTTTCATTTTTTCTTCTTCTGATGGGTAAGATATGTAAAATAAACATATATTAATCTTAAAAAAGGTGTGAATAATTACTTTTTTAATATATAGTGTTTATGAATTTAGATTTTTTTATATGGTTTATAAAGTTTATTAAAAGATGAACCTCTATATAACGAATTTTCCATACAACGAACTTTTTCCCGGGATTTAGCGACTTCGTTATATGGAGGTCCGACTGTATTTGTATGTTGTAATTAACTAATGCTAAGACAGAGTTCAAGGGAATGAAGACTGATTATTAACCTTAGAAACGTATTAACTAACTTTAACAAAATGGTGATGAGAGAGAGAAATAAATATATCGAGATATATTTCCATATAATTAAAAAAAAATTTAGTTGTTAGTCTGGAGAAAACAAAAATAAATGTAAATGAAACTCAATCAGCGGCAATTATTAGCTAGACAAATGATTTCATAACATTGATCAAGACTTTTACAAAACAAAATAACGCAATTGTCTTAGAAATGAATACCAACATTAAGCAAATTGTTTATGTTTCATTTTTTTCGATACTATTTTGTGGCATGCATGTAATTTCCCTTCCTGGGACAAAATTTAGCGGTAAGTTTATATCTTTCCTTTCTAGGATACAATTTCTAAGGCTGATCAATAGCAAAATGTCATCCAGATCGTTATGGGGAAGCGATCAGTAATTAAAAAGGGTGGGATATAATTTCGAGATCTTACCACACGGAGATATCGCATTAATAGGGAAGGAAAAATATCTAAGGTATAGGTGTTGTGGGCCATACTAAGAGGACTTGCATATCAATAAATTAATATTAATGGCTCGACTGGGCTGATGAAGGAGTAAAACAGCGAGGGAAGAACGAGAGATTAAAAAAAAAAAAAGACTCGCAGAAGCGAAAGAAGAAAAAAGAAAAGAGCGCCGAGTGAGAGAGGGAAAACTATCGCTAATTTAATTAGTGCCGTTTATAGGATGAGGCTGGTGGTCCGTAAATGTGCATTCTTGCAGGAAATGTTTTCCCCTTCACTAAAAACGAAACAAGTTAGTGAAAAACGCAACCGAGCTTTAAATGTGTTTAATTAGTGTTCGCGGCAATCTCAGCCCATTACTAGAGCCCCCCCCCCCTTTTCTTCTTACTCTTCAAATTCAGCCGTTTTTTTGTCTATCCCTTATCAGGAATCACAGAACCTGAAAGGCGGAGAAAACTTTAAGAGAAGAGATGAATGAAGTACGATGAGAGATGCAGAGCATCCCCCCCCCCTCCATCTACTTTCAAGCATCTATGTTCGTAAGAGGATGTTGGAAAAGGTTGGTGGGGGGGAGGTGAGGGAAGCAAAATTCGTCAGAGAGGAAAACTTTTCCTGTGTACTCGTGGGTAAGAAGAGTTCTGGAGCTGGTGAAAGAAGGTGAGTGGGAAAGAAGTGGGCTGTTGGAAAAGCATGGCGGATGAGATGCACCGCTGTTACCATGGTGACCGGAAGCACGCCTCCCCAGCGCCATCTGGTAAATTCTAATCTTGATTCTAGTGTAAGGAAAACCTTCTGATCGAAGTTCACGGGTTCAAGAATTTCTAATTTTACTTAGTGTTCTTGGGTATCAAATTTCATTTAGCTTAATGAGACAGTTTTCTATTTTTTAAAAAAATTCTCATGAGATATTCATTGAAACATTTTTTTTTTCAATCGGTGAAAAATGTTCGTGAGGTTTATTCAGAATTCAATAGACCCTCTTTGCGGAGAACACTTAAAAATCCAGGAAATGAAGCTCTAATATCAAGAGATAGTCGGAATGATTTTTAATTTGTTGTACGAAGTGCTCTCTAGCAAAAATGATATGAAATCAAGATTGTTTGGTTAAAATATTTTTCTACAGGGGGTATTCAAAATGAAATCATGTTTCAAACTACTCTTCAAACTTGAACCAATTTCAAAAGTCAGGAAAATCCCAGAATTTTAAATGTTTGAACTTTAATTTGGAAGTATTTTAAGAAAAGAAAAGACATATATTTTCCTTCAATCTTTGAAAACTACTATTCCCATTGGAATGCTATATTTTGAAACAATCTAGTCACTATATATTAATTAAAACATTTTTCTTGAAATGAAAGTTCATATGTATAACTGTTTGGAACGCAATGTTTAAAAGGGAAAAAATGAAGTATGTGTAACATAATAATCATGAAAAGAAAATTGGTGATTGTTTAATATTGTACAGATAT